>JBAMBO010001731.1:0-226816 GCA_037044535.1 Lordiphosa magnipectinata | reverse complement strand
GAAGCCTCACCAGCTACGTACATACCCAGTCTGATTAAGTGATTGAGTCCTCTGTCTGATTAATATAGTCATAAATGATACTTTTGTCGGGAGCTGAGAATCTTCTTAAAGAGTCGTTTATAGCCCGTTTTTCTCATCAGTTTTGATTCCATTTCGAGTCATGTTTCCAATCATTTGCCAGTCTTTTTCTAGTTGTATTTCAATAAATCACGTTTCGAGCATATCCTTAAGTTATTTCAGAATCTTCTTTAAGTTGGATTTGAGTTTTTTTTTGGATCCTCTGTCTGTTTAAAATAGTCATAAATGATAGTTTTGTCGGGAGAATATGGTGCCCAAGTCGCGAATCTTCTCGTCGTTTATAGACCGTTTTTCTCATTTATTTCGAGTCATATTTCCCATCAGTTGCGAGTCTTTTTCTAGTCGTATTCACATACAGAAGTCATTTCCAAGTCTTTTTTAAATCGGACATAACTTCAATCTCTTCACACCTGGCATTTGGAAGATCATTGGGTGATTCCTCAACTTGGTGAGTCTTTTCGAGACCATTTTATGATTAAAAAGAGATTAGTTTCATGTGCGATTTAAGGAAGACTCGAAAATTACTCATGCATTTGATCAAAATGTGATTCATTAAAAAAAGACTCGAAAAAGACTCGCAAATGACTCGAAAATGAGTCGAAATTGATCAGAAAAACGGGTTAAAAACGACTCTTCATGAAGAGTCGCGGCTAAGGTACCATTTTCTAACGACAAAAGTATCATTTATGATCATAAAACGAGCGCTTTAATGACTATTTTAATCCGACTGAGGAATCGAAAAAGACTCGAATGTGACGTGGCCTCTTTCAGTTCATTGAAGATAGGCAAAGATGAAAAAGCTATACGATCAACCAGCCTCCTTTGTGGTGTTGTGCATGTCTTGTTTTGGAAAAGTTAGGAACATAAATCATAACTTGATTGACCTGGAGCCTGCTAAAAGTTCTATGATGGATATTCAAAGAGGTCACTAAAACATTCACATTGAGTTAAAAGATAATGGTTATATAAAAATTTTGTATCATTTATGCTCAGAAAACGAGCGCATTAATGACTATTTTAATCAGACTGAGGACTCGAAAAAGACTCGAGTGTGATTAGAAATTTCATAAAATGCTTGCTGGGTTTAATCTTAAAAAAAAAGGACTTATCTGGTCGATTCTTGTTAAAATGAACTTCCAAATGCATTTGCTTTCCCCTTTTCAAACTATACTTTTGCTTTTCTTTCTTCTCGAACTGGATTGCTAAAAAGCATTTTTAATTATCAACTCCATCGATTCTGTACCATACCATAAAATAGTTTTTTTCGTTCATAGTATAGAGAAAACTAGAAAAGATCTTAAGAAATTGACTTAAATGATTGTTTGAACCGAAATTTTTTTTTAAAATACAGAGTGTTCGGTTTGGGGGCTCAAATATTTAAAAGGTTTGGTTCATGGTTCCTTTCGAGGAATTCGGAAACCCCAAACCATACCGGTTCTTTGGGTTTCGGTTCAGGACGGGTTTGCGTTCTTGATATAAATATCCATTTAAACGGATGTGTTTCAGAAATCTCTAGAGATTTTAGTATAAACGCCCACATTTCGAATTAAAACTGTTTGCCCTTATATTTGAACTAGATTGGATGACAAAAGTTGGGTGGTTTGAAAACGACTGCTTAAGGCCAAGTAGATTTAATGCGTAATGTTTTACTAACATATGATCTAGTAGCCGACCTTAATCCTATCTTTAAACATATAAAGTATTCCTAGTTTAGTTCCAAATCAAATCGTTTGTACGAAAATCTCTAGAGATTTCTGGAACACACCCGAATGATACACTTTGCACTTACCTTTCAATATGGTATAGGTTCGACGTATTCAGCTGCATTTGATTCTTTACTATTGAAAATCCTGCACAGTCACATCTAACTACATTATTCTCATATTTAATTAAAAAATATTTATTTTTTCATATTTTGATATATATAAAAAAATTTAAATTAATTCTCTTGCAATTTCCTCGCTTCCTTTGCAAACGCTTTTAAATATGAGAGAAAAGTAAAAACATCGCTAAAAACATCAATGTTTTGCCCAGCTCTAGAGATCGGTCTACAATAAGCCACCATCTTTGTGAAAAAGTTTTTTGTAAAATAAGCCATTATTTGGCACTTCATTTCGCCTATGGTGTATACATAAGTCCCATGGGTAAATTTTTCAAAACCAGCAGAATAGATAGGTACGGTAACAAATGATGTTACACCGCGAGCGGTCTACTATAAATCACAATTTCACAGTCTTGAAGCTAGAATCATTGTCATGAGACAATTTGAACTTGTCATATTTGACTAGTTTATACCCGGTGGCTCGGCTCGGTGGACCCTGTTCCGAATTTCGAGTCGATTTAAGTGTAAACCTTTGTATTTCTAATTAAAGTTGTATAAATTTATATGTAAGTGACTAGCAAATCTGTGGTTGCTAGCTTCCATCGTCATTTGCCGTCGATTTCAGCTGATCAAAAAATTCCTAATTTCGTTATAAATGATATAGTAGCCGTTATTAAATTTGATTGCAAAATACTAATGTATACACAAAAATCGACTCGAAATTCGCAAAAGGGCCAACTATGTTGATTCCGATCGAATGGAAACCAAAAACGCTGGTTTTTGTAACAATATTTCGCTAAATTTTCTAGATATTCCAAATAAAATTTTGTTTTCTGAAGCTTTTTAAATATATTTGGGGATAATCGGATGAAAACTAAAAGAGTTTCATAGAAGAGTTTTACGACTTTGGGGTAGATTTTCCAAAGTTTTAAAGTCATCTATACCATATTTATGTGTTTGTTGGATTGAAAATGAGTTTGAAGCTAAACGAAAGAAAAATTAAAACTGATCCCATCAATTTCTACGGTGGGGGGATTTTCAAAAAAAAGGTGAATATCAGTTTTTGTGGAATTTCCATATTTATTTATTTAGAGTTGACAAACAAAGGCTGTCAACAAAAGTATAAATACGTTACAAAAAAATTTTATGAGCTATTTAAGCCTATCAAAGAAAATCTAATAAAATTACAAAATAAACTAATAACGACTCCGACATGGTGGGGGAATTTTATTTGCCCGTCCGGCCAGCTATGCCCCTATTTACAACCAATTGTAGTCAGAGACGTTATTAGAGCTAACAAATATACAGCTCTGAAAATGGTTTTAAATCCGATCGCATGGAAAACAAAATGTTTTTTTTTATTTTGTAACCATATTTCGTCAATTTGATAAAATTTTACATTTCAAATTCACATTTAAGGCGGGAGCCTGCTTTAGAAGCTTCAAAAACGCTATTTAAACCAAGAAAATTGAACAAAAAGTGAGAAATTCAAAAATTTTTCACAAATTTAAAAAAAATTAATTTTGTTGAAAAAAAAATTCACTTCAGATTGTTTATAAAGTGGGTTAATCATAACTTTCTTAAGGTTTTTTAGGTTCAACTAGAAGAGAATTTAATCCCGAATACAATAAATTTTGTCTCGTTTCGATGGGACGATTAATTTTTTCCCTATCTTTCCCGCCAATTAGGAAAAATCGTAAAAATGAAAAACCGAGAAATCGCACGTCAAAGTTTTCGTAAATAAAGAATCGCTCGTATACCTGCTCGACGCTTGCTCACTATTTCTCCTGTAACTTTAAAAATAATTTGAATTTGCTTCTGAAATTTTAGGGACACATTCTTGGATAGTTTGGGTAGACATTTATGCAAAAAAAAAAAATTAGATTTTTTGAAGCCTCTAAAGCAGGCTCCCCCCTTAAAAAATAAGTTTGGAGCTGATCTTAAGAAAAACTTGAAAATTTCATACAACAATCTTCCGCCCATTTTCCGACTTTGAGCGTAGATTTTCCACTTATTGCATACTTTTGTATGAGGAGCCTTAAAAGTGAGTTTAAAGCTAATCGCTGGGAACTAAACTTTCGCTCTTATAACCCCAACCACCCATTTTCAACCAAGGATGGTAAGTTTTCCGGAAGTATGGTATGCAGTCATTGTTAAATTTTCATACAGATCTTGAAAAATTAGTTTTATTTCAGTATTTGCTTGCAAAGACTAAAACCGAAACGAATAAGGACTGCTGTGTAACTGTTTTGAACGATCGTTTTATTTCGGTTGCATTTGTAAAAGGTCTTAAGGTCTGTTTATGGTAATGGCTATTAAGCTAATTTCGTTTGGGTTTCGGTTAGGGTTACGGTATCAGCATTTGATATTGGCAAATAATGGCGAACTTTAAGAAGAACTTCAATTTGCCATTCAACAGCATTTTCTACTATTCAAAAGTTGCACATGACAAGAAGTTATTAACATATTGTATTGCGCACCATTTTTTAGGTAAGTTTTCTGACCAAGCAAATTTGTTCCATGTCAATCGTATTATATCAAGTTAAGTTTAATTATATAATTATTCATTGAAAGCTACATTTGTCAACCTCTAACAGACATTTTAATCGAGATCCCTTTATAAAAATAGTTTTTTTGGTAAACCCACAAACGAGTTTCCTGTACCTCGAGTAAAAAGGTAAAAAATTTTGTAAATTTAAAGAAATTACTTTCTTTCAGTTCTTGTTGAAACTTCTAGACTTACACAAGAAATGCACGCAAATAGTATGAAAACAAATATTTTAGATAAGTGGGGTGTTACTTAAAGAAAAGACATTTGGCAGCAGGTCCACAGCTACAAGTACCATCCGAATTATTTTTTATTTTTTTATCTTTTTTATTTAGAGTCGACAAACAAAGGCTGTCAACAAAAGTATAAATACGTTACAAAACAAAATTTTATAAGCTAAGGAAGCCTATCAAAGAAAATCTAATAAATTTACAAAATAAACTAATAACGAATCCGACACGGTGGGGGTATTTCATTTGCCCTTCCGACCAGCTATGCCCCTATTCACAGCCGATTGTAGTCAGAGACGTTACAGCTAACAAAAACTTGAATAATATAGAAATCATCAGTAAGAACAATTAGTTTTTCTTGTAGTGCTACTTTTAATAGTAAAGAAATTTACATCCTTAACCCTGAACCTATGTTCAACAATTTCTTTTAATTGTTTTTGAAAAGTACAAGCATACGAAAACACAGCAAACGGACACTAACCCATGCGAAATACACAAAATACAAATTTTTCTTTTACTTGGCCTTGTTTACAGTCATCAGTCCTAGTGAATTGCTGGCTTAAGAAGTTTATTCGTATTTCCGTTCGTGAAATTGAAGCATAGTTCAAAAAGTGAATGAGTAGTTAACCCTAGGGCTCTGGTTATGACATTGTCATATCGTTAAGTTCATTGTTGAGTATTTAGGTCAGAGAAATACTGAAAAAACAATTCTTTTAGATAAATCCGGCTTTATATTTACATGTAAGATGATCTGGGTTACATTTTCTTCGATTTGTGGGACTGTTTTTGTGACTTCTTTGAATACCAATCATAGAACTTTTAGCACTCTCCAGGTGAATAAGTCATGTTTTTGTTCATAAACAAGACACACCCATATGACCAAGGAGCCAGTATGTCTATATAGCTATTTCATGAATCACCACAATTCAATCATCAGCTGACTTTGACTTCAGTTTCAAGCTAGACTTAACGCAAGACTTCTCAGTGCTTGGTGTAATTATGTAAGTTTCCTAAAGAGAAAATATTATATATTACTATATAATACAACTATATATAACAACTAAACAATAAACATAAGTAGAATAATTAGTGAGTTGGCTGGCTCTAGGTCCGAAAAAGTTTCGTTTGTTCACAACTGTAAACAACTTATGCATTGTACCACCAAAAAAAAACTGGTTGCCTATACAGAACTGTTTCATCGTTATCCCTAACGACTCTTCAGTAGACTTTTCGCTGAAGAAAGCATGATTGCCAACTGCCTCTCCATACAATCATTGCTTAGATCAGTTGGTAGAATGAATAACAGTAGTCAAAGGGACTGTATCGATGCTAGAACTCGAATCTGCTTAAGGAAATTTTCCATCACGTCTGGATTTTGGATAGTTTGAACCTTTTTAGAAGCGTTTTTTGTGTAAGCCACATATATGATCGTTATCATCGTATAGTACCCTTTCTCAGCTTCAAAAATAGTTATTCCAAAGTATTCTACAATTTTTTTGAGCGAAGATATACCGTTTTGAATACCTGCTTTCGAATTGTTATCATTTTTTACGTCCCAAAAGTATGCAATGTAAAATTAGTACAAAAGGACCATCTATTTGAATTGAATGAATCTAATGAAAAGTTTCAAATTTTCATTGCATTCTTTTGGGTGGTGTAGACATGGTATATCTGATTTTAAAAAAATCCTAGAATTGTCTGGAATATATTATTTTAAAGTTAAGAAAGAGTACTTTACGTTTAAATCAAAGAGATTCAAAGAAAAAGTGTAGTTTACAAACAAAATGCATCTGTAAATGGTTAAAAAAGGCTTTTAAAGCAACTTTGGAGATCAAATTATTGAAAAACCCAAACGTTATGAACCATTTTCCAAAACAGTTTTGTGTTAAGCTCATAAAAATTATCTAGAATGTTCCACATACCTTTACTTGATTAAAAAAAAAATTCTGAAAAATTCCAATTTTGAAAAAAATTGATTTATTCTTGAATTTTGTTCTGGAAATTAAGCTTAATTCATTCTTATTCCGGGTTTAATAGAAGATTAAAGCTTTATTCTTGGATCAAGAATTTTCATACTTAAATTGCTTTTGAAAGAACATTTTTGAGTCAATTAATGACTCATAATTAGGCCCTAATGATTTGTAAATAGTTTTAGAACAAATTCAGTTTTAGTTAAGTCCCAACCCCCCACACGCCCCCCTGCTTTAGTCAAAGGCCTCTCTTTCGCTTGGCTCATGCAGATGCAGTGCCTCCTCAATGGGAAGAAAAACTGGGCAAAAAGATTGTTCATTAATTAGTTCCGTTTGCTCAGGCCCCCCTCTAAAACCTTCTCTCACGTACACAAGCACACTACCCACCAGCCTTCGGCTCTCTTCGTCGTGGGGCAGCGCGCTGCCGTCGCTGTCGTCTACGTCGTCGTCGTCGTCGTCGCCGTCGTGCATTGTAAACAAATGCTTAGGCGAAAAACTCGTGTACTCCCCCTTTGGGGGCGCTCAATTCGCCGCAATCTTTTGGCGCTCTTTTGTTTTTAAGAGACTTGAATCTGCCTGCCTGCCTCTCTGAATGCCATTGCACCTGCACTTATTGTTGTTCTCGCTCTGTTTGGTGGGGGAACTGCCCACACCCCCATTATATTGTTGTTACTGTTTTCTCCTCCTTCTTTTTTTTTTTTTTTTTGCCTTGATATTTTGTTGATTGTTTTTGCCTTGCGCATTTATAATATGTGTGTGCATAAAATAAAGAAATACAAATCTAGCAAACATTTCGCACAAGTGCGAACGGGACACATGGAGGCCAAAGCCAAAGAGTGCGAGTGAGAGGGCAACATCAGCTGAGCTCAACCAGTCATAAATTATGCATAATTTTTTCGTGACTGGCAAATGGCGTCTGTGGGATAAATTATAATGAACATCAGCTGGCCATGAAGAATACGCCAGGAAGAAGGGGGAGCCAAGACGAGATGAGGTGGTGGAGGCACCCATAATCAGCATGTGCATTGAGAATAATCAAAAGGTGACTACTACTGTTGAGGTTACAAGTTTTAGTTTTTCTTTAGTTTTTTTGTTTGTTGATTGTTGCTGTTTTTTTTTCAGAAAAAAAGCCGAAGGGGATAATTTTTAGTATAGTAATCATACCAACAAAATTTGGTTCAAGGAATAATTTTACTTAAAAAGCTTTGGTATATAAATTTTTAAATTTTCATGCTTAAAAACTAATGTTAAGCTATTGATGAAGATTCTTGTCCATAGTATCATCATTTAACATACACTTTATAGATTGAGAAGAATCGGTTCGATCATTGAACTTTGTATCGTAATTGTTCAAAAAAAGTGTAAAAAATTACCAAATATAAAATATTGAAATTTTTACAAATTGGCTGAACCTATTATCGACTAAAAATCTGAAAACAGTGCACAAAAATAAAAAAACCGAAATCCAAATTTGACACTTTGAAGCATGTCGATCATATCATAAATAAATTATCTTTTTGAAACAAACGTTTTTTTTAGTGTGACCATTCGCTCTCTGTGAAAAAATCCCTTAAAGTTAGACCTCTTGCTAGGCATTTCAGTGCGTTGTGTTTTGTCTCAAAGTGACAATAAAGTTAAAAGAAATCAAATTAACAAATTAAAGGTCCACTAGCTTCTTAATGATATGGATATCATTGAATGTTCTGGAGAAGCATACGGATTGGCTTGATATGAAGCTCTCCTTCATACTGACTGGAAAAGCTAAAAAGTCAAATGAATGTAATGGTCGTGGACGTCCCAAATCCGATTTTACCGAGTCTTCAACAAGAACAAAGCAACTACGAATAGCCAAAATTGCTGAAATAGATGAGTCCTGTGCAAACGCTTTACGGAATGCCTCCCAAAAGGCAAATTAAACTTAAACTGAAGCAAATGTTAATGAAGTTGTTGCGCTAATGATGGATGCAAATTTAACAAAAAACCAATATTTACTGATTCGACGTTTTGTTAACACAAACATTTCATTTAATTTATTACCCAGTTACGATAATGTTCTGCAAGCTAAAGCACACAGTTATTCAAGTAACATTAGTGTAAACCAGAGATGGGCGCGTCGCGACGTTCCAATGCACACGAGGCAGCGTGTGCATAGGACCTCTGCCGCGGCCGACTGCACAAAATCACACGTACGCTATAAGCATTGAAAGCTATTTATAAAACACGAATGCGGCGCACGCAAATTGTGCTTGTATGCGTGTGAAAAGTGTGACGATATGTGTGCATGCCCATCTCTGGTGTAAACGAATCACTCGCTGAAGTTGATCTACAAAGTTTACTTGATCATACAGCATCACGTATTGTGAATCTTCAGATGGATGTTATTAATCAAATTAAGGATGATTCTGTCAACACACTGACCTTAATTGGAAAATGGGGCTTCGACGGCAGCACTGGACACTCTAAATATATGCAAAAGTTTGCCAATAATAATTTGGAAGACAATTCTTTATTTGTCACTTCTTATGTGCCTTTACAACTTATAACTAAGTCGCAGAGTCCGATAATTGTTTGGAAAAACCCAAGGCCATCATCGACCCGCTTTTGTAGACCAATAAGTTTTCAATAAGGTTGTCCATTGCAGAGGAGATGTATATAAAACAAAAAATACTCGACTTACGGTACACAGAAATTTGTAATCCAAATAAAATCAGCATAGAGCACAGTCTTCAACACACAATGGTGGACGGTAAAGTTTGCAATGCATTGAGTGGAACGTCTTCAACGAAGTGTTATATATATGCGAAGCGAAGCCGACAGAAATGAATAATATAGATAACTGTCTGGAAAAAAAGCTCACGAATGTCGGTATGAATTTGGCTTATCCCCTCTACATGCATACATACGGTTTTTTGAGTATTTTCTTCATATATCCTATCGCTTGGAGATAAAGTTGTGGCAAATCAGATCTTCAAAGATCTATTGATACGGAAACGACAGCTACAAATTGAGTTTCGAAAGAAAATGTGACTTATAGTAGACAGACCAAAGTTTGGCGGTAGTGGTACATCAAACGACGGAAACACAGCTCGTAAATTTTTTAAATTTCCTGGACTGGCTGCAAAAATTACAGGTCTTGACAAAAACTTAAAGGCTTTAAATTCTGGCTACAAAATAAATGTAGACAAATTTAGAGATTATGCGCTGGAGACAGCAAGGGGACTTGTGGAAACTTATCCATGGTATTACATGCCAGCTTCGGTGCATAAAATATTAATACACGGTCCTGAGGTTATTAACAGAGCATTAGTATCGATTGGAGAGCTCTCTGAGGAAGCTGCAGAGGCTAAAAATAAAGATATTAAAATATACTGATTTCAACATACTAGAAAAATCTCGCGATCCGCAACTAACTCAGACCTTCTAAATAGATTACTACTAAGTTCAGATCCTCTCATAAGTGGATTAAGAAAATTACCTTGCAAAAAAAAAACTTTATTGAAAGACTCTGTTTTTGAATTATTTAAGGAAACTTCAATTGCAATTGAATTTTTCAATTGTTCTAGACTACAGTTAAAACTAACAATTAAGTAAGCTGTGTGATTTGTAGTTCAAAGTTTATACAGTAAAATAATTATGTTCAGAAAAAAAGCATAAGTTTAAAAAGAGACTAAATCAGCACAATAAATACTGAAATAAAATGGACCAGACCCCGTTAAGATGGATGAAGACAATTCCTTGGACTATGCTCTGGGTACTGCAGAAAATATTATACCTTCCTCGGAGAGCGATGCAGCAGGTAGCTCCTTACCATCTTCGCAACCACGACTGCTTCTACTGGACGGAACTCATTTTAAATTCTTAGAACACGAATCAATAGGCAATAATAATACGGCTTTATGCATGAAATGTCCAGAGAATCGAAACACCAAAGTAAGAGGCTATTTAAACTGTACATCGAACTTTTTAAGCCATAGTCGCATCAGTAACTGACAATGGAAGCAATTTTGTGAGCGCTTTCCAACTATTTGGATTGAAACTCACAAACATTGACCTCAAAGATGACAGTCCCACTTTCAAAGATACATCTGAATCTGAAGCTGAAAAAGATGAATCAGCCGAAAGCATTTTTTTGCTGCCAGCAAATCTACGCTGCTCCGCACATACATTAAACCTATATGAGACAACCGATGCCAATAAGGTTTTAAATAATCAAAATACATCATCGTCTATTATGCATGCTGGTGTAATTAAAAAATGAAATACTTTGACTAAAGCAGAACTTTTGATGCTTCAGTTTTTTGCAGAAGGAAGTCAGGAACTGGAGCTGCTTAATCGATATCCCGAAATTCGAAACGTTTTTGTAAAATACAACACGCCATTACCATCGTCGGCAGCAGTTGAACGTCTTTTTTTCTTTTGCCACAGATTTGCCAAAGAGCCACAGTCTATCGGATAGCATGGCCGGGAGCACTAAACGGCTTTCAGCTCGTGAGCGGCAGCACTCGGCTCTGAGCCATATCAAGGCGGTATATGTATTGCAAAAAGTGTCTGATTTGGCCTCACTCATAAAAAATGTCGTTTGCAAGTATTATTGAATAACGCTTATGAACTATGTACATCTGGCAGGTTCTTTTTTTGAATTAACAGTGAATATGGTGGAACTGATACATTCTTGATGCTCTATCTATGTTCTTCAGCATTGGTCATCCATGGATCGGGGTTCACTATTGTCAAAATCGAGGCAATGTATGCAGTTTCTTAAGCATTTAGCGGTTAGGTAAATAGGTTTAAATAACTCGTGAACCATTAAGTCTGTGGTTCCCAGCTTAGAACCGAGAGCTGTGGCTCACGAGCTGTGTCTTTCAGTTCAGAGCCAAGAGCTGAGTGTCATGAGCTGAGAGATAGAGCTGGCTCTCGAGAGTTTGCTCGCAAAGGGCAATTTCGAACCCTGTTCAATTGTTAGTTTTCAATCAAATTTTTTAAAAAGATTAAGAATTAATCAATTGTTAATTGTAAAAACTGAGGATTAACAATAATTGTTAGTCGTAAGGAATTGCAATTACAATTAATTAATTGTTAACTGCGATAGATGCGACTAACAATTAATTAATTGTTAATTTATTAATTGTTAATCAATTAAAATTTGCCCAACACTGATTCTGGCGCAGGCACTATCGACATTGCAAATTTCAGCGCTACCTGTATTTTTAACCAAGGTTTTCAACCTATCCTAAAAATAATGACTTCGATTGGCAACCAAGCGTACAATTACGCATCCCAGCAAGAAATCGATACCGAACAATACAACTACCCAGCCAGCCATATGCGGAGCGCTCCGAAGTAGGAGTGAAATGGGACTCGCAAAGCAGCACCTCGAAGGAGCGTTTCCGGAGTTTTTCTAAAAGAATATAAAAAAAAAAGAAAAAATGCTGCTGCGGTGACTTGATCCCAGGCCTCGACCAACTGCGTACTTTCTTGTGAGAGGTCCCGAGTTCAAGTCCCCCAGTAAAGTAAGAACAAAAAAAAAAAAACCAACAACCACACCCACACACAGTGTAAGATTTGGCCAATCTAGGGGGACTTAAAGCAGTAGGAGTCGCATTTTTATACTCTGTACCGAAGGTACATAGAGTATATTAAGTTTGTGCAAAAGTATGTAACAGGGAGAAGGAATCGTTTCCGACCCTATAAAGTATATATATTCTTGATCAGCATCAACAGCCGATTCGATATAGCCATGTCCGTTTGTCCGTCTGTCCGTCTGTCTGTCTGTCTGTCTGTCCGTCCGTATGAACGAAGAGATCTCAGAAATGGTAAGAGATAGAGGTTTGACATATATGGGGCATATATTTCTTATACTTGCAGGCAGATCAAGTTTATTTTCAATTTTTGCCACGCCCCCTCCCGCCTCCGCAATTTGGAAAAAACGTCATATCTCCTACAGTTTTGAAGATAGATCATTCGTACCTTCTAGAGATACCTTGTAAACAAAATTATTTATCGATTTGCTGAAGGAATGATAAAGATCGGATGAACGATACTTAAGTTACGAGCAAAAAACGGCCAGTAAACACAGAACACCACCCCACCCACCACCGCAGCATTCTATTGAATGGCAATCTTAGTGAGAGAGAGAGAGAGAGAGAGAGAGAGAGAGAGAGAGTGAAACTTAGAGATGAGCGCGTATAACTCGTGAGCAAATGCGAGCTGCGACGTTAAGGGTACAGAGTATGTTATAGTCGGGCTTGACCGACTTTCTTTCTTGTTTGAGATATCGGCTTGAAAAAAATATATAAAAAAAAAATTTTCTAAACTTTTAACTATTTTCGTATTTTTTGTTATAATTTTTGAAAACTTAAAAATATTTTTTTTTAAATTTTGAAGACAATCTTTTTTTTTTTTTTTTGAAAATGTTTGAAAATGATTTTGGTTATATGCATGCTCATGCTTTTAGCTGTAACTTCGATGTTATAAGCTGAACAGCTGAAAATAAGGTTTTATATTGAAGATAATTGATTAGAAAAACAAAAAAAAAATTTGGATTATATTTTTAAGATTTTTTTTTTTTTTAAATGGTAACAATTCAAACTTCAAAGAAAAATTTTACTACATTTTTTTTGCCAAGCTAGTCCGACTCCGAATTCGAGTCACAGCTGTCGTCACTGTATCCATCTTGTGATAAAAGTTGGGTCACATCTTCTGGAAGCTCTAAGTGTCTAGTTTTTGGTGGTGCTCACAAACTTGCTATAAATGGATCGGATGATATCAGTAACTTGTGCATGAGATCAGTATTTGTGTGTACGCGCGAAGTTTTCCTAGTGAAATGTTCACGAAAACTTCGCACTTCCTTATTTCTTGCCTCCTGGGCTTCCTCCGAGAAATTGCCAATGGGAAGGATGCAGGTAGAAATAATAATTTCCTTTCCATGAAATAAGATTTTGTGCACAGTTAATGGCATGTAATACCACGAATATTCCCGCAAGTAGAGCTCTACAGTTTCAGCTAGGTATCGCTGAAAAGCATATATATTTATCGGCCCGCAAAGCCTGTCCTGCGGCTGCTAGCAATTGATCCATCATCCATCGTTGACAACAAATCTTGGCTTTCCTTTGTTGCGTTTTAAGACAACACTCAGAAAATGCTTTTTGTGCCCTCCCTCTTTTACTTGAAATGGAAGCAATGACATCAATGCGATAGTCTGCGGCATTTAATGTGACCTGAAGCCAACTTGCATTATGAGTAAGAAATCTGGCTTTATCTCTCCTAGATTTGTCAAATCTGTTTTGAAACTCAAAAGACAGTTTAGTCATGTGTAATTTCAATTTGGAGTGATCAATGTCATTGCCAAACACCATCACTGCGTGCTTTACAAGTGCGTCTCGCTTAGCGGTTTTTATGTTCTTTGACCAAACCTCGAAAAATGCAGCATGGCTTATTTCACTCATTTTTAAATTGAAGGTCTTTGGGCAAAATATGGGCAAGATTTTATTTTTGATTCTGAATCAGAATGAATGCCTGCGAATGATGTATGTTCTGGTTGGATAGAATACGATAGAATAATGTATGTTTTTTTCCACCAAAAAAAAGGAAATATGAAAAAATACACTTACTTTTTGGCATTTTTTTCAAAAAAATGAACAAAAATTTTTTGGTTCAAATAAAATATTTTTGTTTTTGAAAGTGGATCAAAAATTGCATAATGATAATGGAAAAAATAACTTTAGGCTGCTCCCACTGATCATGCTGCAATTGAAAAGACTAAACTTTGTCAACTGATGCTCTTTTCTCAGTGCAAATTTGCATGCATTTCTAATGCACAGCTTTGAAAACTGTTATCTTCCAAAAAAAAATGTTTGTTTTGTTTTGTGCCTGTTTTCGTAACAGTTGAACATTTCTAAAAGTGCTGCTTAAAGTTCATCGACTTCAAAAATAGTTCAACTTTTGCTAAAAGTCCCCCTAGATTGGCAAAATCTTACACTGTGCCACGGTTCGCGGTGGTCCCGGTGCTGGTCTAGTTAGTCTTCCCCCCCCCCCCCCCCCCCACACACCCACCCTTTTTTTTTAGCAAAAGTTGGCGAATTGTTTTTTGAGTGTAGGGACTCCTCTTCGGACCATTATCGGATCACCGCAACCAATCCCGAAACACTCCGTCTAGGTTATCTTTGGATGATTTAAGGAGTCCTTTTCAAAAATCCATAGGATAATAGAGGAGTCCGCACGGAGCCTTTGCGGGTTATCTGAGTGAGTATTCTGGGAAGCCGAAATCACTCATTTAAGGAGCCCTTAAGGCACACTTTTTTCATATATATTGAAAAGGCCCTTTTCTCCGGCGGATATGCTCCTTTGGGACACTTTTCGGAGCCTCCCTAGGAGGCTCAGCGCACCGTACAGGGAGTCCTAATGGAGCACCTTGCGGACTCCGCTGGTTGGCGGGGTATACTTTTCTGAATTCACAAATACTATCACACATGGGTTTCAGTATAATTTACGTAGGTCTAACATGACGCCTAACGGCTTGACAAATTCTTCCTCATCTAGTTATTGTTGCAGTTAGGCCTAACGTATGCTATAACGATTTAGTTCTTAAGAACTTCGGCCATTTCTCGCTTGGTCGTCGAAGTGAACGGTTAGTGAGTTCAATTGGTGTTAAAAAATAATCATAAAAGTGAAATAAATAAATAGTCAATAAATATGAATAAAAAAACAATTCAAAAGTTAGTGTCAGCAGAAAAACGAAACTTACCAGCTACATTAAAAATTTTTGAACAGTTAGATGACTTTGCAAGTTCCAAGAAGGATGAAAGTTCTGAGGCGCATAATGCTGATAGTGAACTTTCAGATCTTTGCTCCAATATTTCCAGCTCATCGTTGGTAGAACCTCCTAGCATTAGACCGGAAATAAAAAAATCAAGCATTAAAAGAACTATTAATATTTAATAATATATTACCAGGTAAATATTACGTTGTTTTTTATTTATAACAGTTCTTACATCTATATAATCTCTATTCAGATTATCTTAAGGAAATAAAAACCACCGAGCTGTCTCACAACAGGCACAAACAAAAGCTGCAGGAACAACTTGTATAAATATGTATATATGTAGATTAAAATTGTCACGAAATGTAAGAATAAGCAAATATGAAATAAAATGGCAAATTAATAGATTTGAAATTTTCCAGTATTTTTTAGTTCTTGTTAATGTAAAAGTATTGTATAGGTTAGTACTGACTAATTTGCTCACCAGTTAGAGCTACCAGTTAAAGTCCTAATATGAATACTCAAACCAAAACAGTTATTAATACCAGTTAGATCATTGGTTATCTAACTAGTAGGACTAACCTCAAACGTACGCTCACCGATAGTTCGATAATAGGTTAGAATCTTCCCGACGCCCATTTGCGTTTGACCAGAAACATTCCGTATTTGAACGGTTAGCTAAAACAGTTAACTGACAAGTATTTACCAGTTAGTTTTCTTGCTGGGATTATCGCGAAACGATAACCGACTAAACCGCTTAGAAACTAATGCTGCGACCGCATCTAAAGAAGGCAGAATGGCACGCAGAGCAAAGAGAGCTGCTGCTGAAAACAGTTTTTTTGAAGATGAGGAGGTCCGCTGTATGCAGCTGGCATCGCCTACTAATATGTGTAAGTATATAATATCTGTAATATTTTTGGATACTTTCAAAACAACTTTTTCGGTCTGCCAAGCCACTTTTTTTCAGTTCTACTAAACCAATTTTGATGAAACAAAATGCAATTGACGCTGAATTGTCAGCATTCTCGAAATTTTTAATTTTTTTTTTTTGCAAAAAAATTACTTCAAACTTTAAACGCATTTATCTTGAAACCACGTTTTTCGAACAGGCGGCCATGATATCTCCAGTTACACTGAACAGATTTTGATGAAACTAAATGAAATCCAAATCATTCTGGTCTGACCCTCAATCAAAAAAAAATTTTTTTTTAATTTTTACTATTTTTTCTTTACTTTAAACTACAACAAAAGGCCACAAAATTTCATTTCATTTTCATTTTTCAATGGCCGCCATTTTGTCAAAAAAAATCACAAAATATTTTCCGAGGGTCAGACCAGAATGACATCTATACTAATTATAACCCCGTTTTTACTTTTTATTTCAGACAACCTGGAGACGAGAAATCGTGGCCGCCAGCACTATAACTTTTTTTTTTGGACCCCCCCACTTTGACGGCCGAGAACTTCTTGAACAGCCCTCTTATCGAAGCAGAACATTTTGTTTTTACTTTAATCTGTTTGTAACACAATAACAAAAACAGAATTTCAAACAAGATTTTTTTTAAAAAAGGTCCAAAAAAACAGCCTCGACATGGAGATTCTCCCTTTATACTGTCCCAGATCGAACTCCAAGTGGCTATAATAGACTAAAGCCCTTGAAAACTTTCCGGAGAACTTCCTTTCCTGTCAGTTTAATAAAGTTTAATAAATCTTCGGACAATAATTAATCATTATAAGTTCGTCTACACTAAGTAAAAAGTAGAGCAAAAAAACTGAATAAGAATGCCTACGTTTTTGAGTTTTCAAGACATGGACATAAGGGTCAAAGGGATGTCGTCGGTTAAAACGTTTACTGAGCCTGTTTGTCGCCAGATCAGAGGCCACCAGTTGGTCATGATACAGTGCCGCTCAACTGAATAGGTATGACTTTTTTTTATACCCGTTACTCGTAGAGTAAAAGGGTATACTAAAGTCGTGCAAATGTATGTAACAGGCAGAAGGAATCATTTCCGACCATATAAAGTATATATATTCTTGATCAGCATCAACAGCCGAGTCGATATAGCCATGTCCGTCTGTCCGTCTGTCCGTCTGTCCGTCTGACCGTCTGACCGTCTGTCCGTCTGTCCGTCCGTCTGTATGAACACCTAGATCTCAGAGACTAGAAGAGCTAGAGCAACCAATTTTGGAATGTAGACTCCTATTGTCTGCACGCAGATCAAGTTTATTTCAAATTTTTGCCACGCCCACCCACGCCCCCACAATAGAAAATGTTGAATAACTCCCACAATTTTTGAGATATCGATCTCAAATTCAAAACCTAGATTTATATTCGCAACATCTATAAGCCCTCCAATTTTCATCAAGATCGGACAATAAATAGCCGAGATAAAAAAATGTTGCATACTTTTCGACTGACCCACCTCAGGCATACAGGAAGGCTATTAAACATTTGTTTCCATGAGTAACGGGTATATCGAAGTCGGTTAGAGCCGACTTTAGCTTACGCTCTCGTTTTAGTTTTGAAACGTTGTATCTCTGTAACACAGCAAAAAAAGTGCATAGTATAATTTAATATAAACATATTAATTCTAAAATGCAATATTTCATATTAGATTCAAATATAAATGACTTAATTTTAAATAAAAACATTTTAGCATTATCTAGTCAATAGGAAAATTATTAAAATCAAAGTGTAATCCAGATAATTTAAAGATTGTCATATTTAATTGTATTTTGAGTCATATTTGTTTATATTATGCACACACTTAAAAAGAGACGTAGTAAAATTAAATTTGAACATTTTTCTACTTAAAATCAAAGTTTTCCGTAGTAGATTTAAATGTACTATGCAAATATATAAATTAAATATTTTTCATATTTAATTATACACACTTGATTTGAAAAAATCAAATGTTTAATATGAAATATATTAAATTTTACTATGAAAAATTGTTAATTTAATGTTGTACATAGTTAACAATTGGCTGTGTTCTTAAGTGACACTAGCTGCACCGTCACGAGAGCCCTGAATGGTCGAATCGGCCAAGGTGCCGGCAGTTGTGTTTAAGTCACCGAAGTCCTGAGTTCAAATCCCAGTGAAGGTAAACAAAAAAAAAATTTTAAGTTTTTCGTTTTTCAGAAAGAAGACACTACTATGAACTCACCCTTCAACACCATTCCAACCCCACCCTTCGCCAAGCCTTTGACTTTACTTTTTGATTGAAAAGATTTGAATTCTTTTGTATTCCAAAATTTAAAGCAACTGCTATCAGTTTTTTGTAAACTGGGGCGCGGAAAACCTTTCACGGATATTGAAAAAGCTCAAATAAAAGACTATATTGAATCTGGCTCAAAACACTATGAAATAGCCAAGAAAATCGGTCGAAGTCAAAAAGTTGTGAGTAATTTTCTCCGTAATGAAGCAGACTATGGAAAAAAATGAATGGAGGAAAAAAATATGCAACAACAGCAACCGAGAGGCGACTTATCCTACGAACTGCCTCAAATTCCCACCTTTCTGCTGGTAAAATTAGGGAAGAATGCGGCGAAAACGCTAGTGTGACCACGAGAAACCAATTATTCGAAGAGCCAAACACTTGAAGAGATTGAAAATAAAAAAAAAAACCTCTCAATGATGATCGAAAGGAAGCACGACAACGCTTTGCCCGAGAACACATGAAGTGGAACAAGGAGTGTAAGACGGTGGTCTTCTCCGACGAAAAGAAGTTCAACCTCGATGGACCGGATGGCTACAATTACTATTTCCACGATATGCGAAAGGAAGAATGTTGTTTAAGTCGTCATCACTCTTGTGCAGGTGGAGTAATGGTGTGGGGAGCCATATCGTTTTATGGAACATGCGAGCTCCAGTTTGTCACCTCGAAGATGAACGATGAAAACTGTGCTCCAAATGGCTTTTCCCCACTTTTTGGAGAATTAAGTCATATTCCATGGACATACCAACATGACAACGCTCCCATCCATACCGCTCGGGTTGTAAAACGGTGGATTAAAGACCAAAACGTCAAATTGCTCGAGTGGCCGCCTTACTCCCCTGACATTAACATTATCGAGAACATTTGGGGACTTTTATCCAGGAGAGTATACGAAGGAGGAAGACAATTTAGTGACTCTGGGACCCTAGTTGAAGCAATGAAAAAAGTCTGGTCAACAATTTCACTAAATGAAATTGAAAAATATTATGATTCCTTATCAAACCGTATGTTTGAAATAATTAAGAACAAGGGTGGGCATACCAAACACTAAATAATGCGAAAACAAAGTCATTAATTATTTAAGTTACCCAGTGCCTTGTAATTTTGCTTTATATACTTTTGTTTAATAGTTTTAGTGGTCAAACCTAACCCAAAAAATTTATATTTTTTGTTGTTTTTGAAAAAATAATAGAAATTATATAAAAAAAAACTAACAGAACAGCAATTTTGATATTTTACAAATGATTGATTTCTTTACACCACAAAATTTATTTCGCTTAAATCGGAGTGCTTGTTACAGAGATACAACGTTTCAAACCTAAAAATAAGTCAAACCTATTCAGTTGAGCGGCACTGTATATCGGTTTCTGAATGAATAAATAAAAAAAAAAAACATAAAAGTAGAAAGCATAATAACTTAAATTAAATAACAATTTTATATGATTAATTAATTAGAGCTTACAGATTCAAAATTTTCTTTTTATGAGTAATATAAACTGAATGTTTTCTTTTCAGAAATTAATGAGTAATTTTCCAAAATTTTGTGGAAGAATAATATAGCTTAAGGGGGGAGCCTGCTTTAGAGGCTTCAAAAAATCGAATTTTTTTTTTTTGCATAAATGTCTACCCAAACTATCCAAGAATGTGTCCCTAAAATTTCAGAAGCAAATTCAAAATATTTTTAAAGTTACAGGAGAAATAGTGAGCAAGCGTCGAGATTTTTTATATACGATTTTTTATATACGAAAACTTTGACGTGCGATTTCTCGGTTTTTCATTTTTACGATTTTTCCTAATTGGCGGGAAAGATAGGGAAAAAATTAAACGTCCTATCGAAACGAGACAAAATTTATTGTATTCGGGGTTAAATTCTCTTCTAGTTGAACCTAAAAAACCTTAAGAAAGCTATGATTAACCCACTTTTTAAACAATCTGAAGTAATTTTTTTTTGCATAAAAAAGATTTTTTTTGAATTTGCGAAAAAATTTTTGAATTTCTTACTTTTGATCAATTTTCTAGGTTTAACTAGAAGCTATACTATTGAAAATAGAAAACTTGTTTGTGGTACAATGCATAAGTTGTTTACAGTTGTGAGGGATATGCGTTTGAACATGCACAGCTGCTAGACATTTTTGTCAGCCACAAACGCTCAGAGGCCGCAGCATATACTGCAAAAAGACTAGCGAAAACCACCTAAGTAAAACCACCGAAACACAAGTAAATAAAAAGGTACGCGCTTTTGTCAAATATTTTGAAAGGAAATGGATAAATTGAGGGCGACACATTACTTAGATTTAAAATTAAACATTCTGAATGGCTTGATAGAAATATGGTAATTGACATCGAAGTAAATTGTGGATCTAGGAATAGCGGAGGTCGTCCAAAAGTGGATTATGAGAATGCGAGCTTCTGACAAAAACGAAAGTTGGCGACAGAGCTTTCAGAGGTTAATAATAACTTGTTGCCTTGGCTTGTACATGCTGCCAGAACTCGTCCAGTTTAAACCTTTGTTACTAAACAACAATCTTTAACAAAGATGTTTAAAATTTGTTCACATTAATAAACTTGTTATAAATTGCTAAAATTGAGAAGCTCGGCCTTGAACCTTTGGTCTGCTGTTTAGAACGAAATTTTGTTAATAAATTTGGCCCAAATTAGTAATATTAAATGTTCTTATCTATAACCAATTGTTTCGGTTAGTACAATTGCATACAACAGATCACAAATCTATGGGAAAATATATTTATTTTGAATCTTCCAAATAATTTGAGATTCCATGTTTGGGGAAGAGGATGTGCGTGGTCGGATCATAAAATTAACAAAAACCGAAATTCTACTATAATTTGAATAATTTATGTGCAAAAACTTACCATCCTATCTTTCAATTTGTGGTATATGCCAAAAAAAACGGAAAAAAACCCATAGTGCTTTGTGTGGCAGAGTATATGATAGACCGACTTTATTTCTTGTTTTTCTAAGTGAAGGCAAATAATAATAAGATTTTCTAAAATCAGTAGAAGGAATCTGCCCACCTTTCCAAAAAAAACTTGGAATTTCAATTCATTTCATTTCATACCCCTCAAAGTAGACCTGCCCCTGATGCCAACGTTTTTTCCAATTTTCAAAACATGCTGCAAAGTACTCTTCCGATATAGACTTCAATTCCTTCTTTGTTTTGGAATCTATCTCTACTATTGATTCAAAACGGTGTCCACCGAGCGGTCTCTTGTGTTAAGCGAATAGCCAGAAGTTACATGGTGCTAAGTCAGCCGTATACGGTGGTTGCGGAACGATATGGGTCAAGTTTTTGGTGACCAATCGAAAGTGGTTTTCACTTCCGATACTCTAACAAGGTCAGTAAGGTCTCGAACAATTCTTTGATTTTGTTGAAGTGTAGCTCATCAGTTGATGTTGATGGTCGTCCCTCTTTGAACATTTAGTACCACTTTTAAACTCTTGTTTTCGATAGAGTTTGCTCACCGAGGGCCCTCTGCAACACTTTCAACATAAAATTTAATGAAAGTGTTATGTTGAATAGTTTTAGACATTGCACTAAAGTAAATTCACCATACATTATACATCATTTTGAAAGCTTTTAAAAGTGAGCTAGCGATCAGCAGCAAAGCAACTAATTGGTCCAGATTGTACTTGTAAGTGTTGCCTTTAGCCACAAACTAAAAACTCATTCCCGTTCGTCCCCCTTTTCTCACATTTTGGTAATATATAGGCACGTTTGAGTTTAGTCACAGCGAACTTATCGAAATATGGCGCAGCCACAATCGAAATATTCAATGTGTATCGAATTGGATATACACCAAAATTAATAAAAACACTGTGAAATCCAAGATAATAAAGGAAATAGACAAAAAAATCAGTAATTTTAATAGTTACATTCATAAATATCTTCCCA
Organism: Lordiphosa magnipectinata; assembly: GCA_037044535.1. Classification (NCBI taxonomy): domain Eukaryota; kingdom Metazoa; phylum Arthropoda; class Insecta; order Diptera; family Drosophilidae; genus Lordiphosa; species Lordiphosa magnipectinata. Next base: position 204,282 of record JBAMBO010001731.1, on the reverse strand, counting down.
AATGTAACTACATGCTTAAACGGTTCATGTCTAAGCATACTGTATGGTTGGCGTCTAAAATATCAATTACTATCGATGAAACTTGCAAGACACCACAGCAAATGGGAAGTCCAATCTTATCTTACACGAATGCGGGTACAAGATTAAGAAGGAAATTGGCATCTGAGCTCGCAAATGAAAATAATTGTGACACAAATCTTCTTGCACATGCTGCAGCAGTCTCTGCAAAGAAACAAAGCTAGAAGGACACGGCTTTTGTTCTTAAAAAAACCATAACAACTCCCGAATACTTAACTGAATCGAGAAAGCAATTTGATATACAAAAACCCATTCCACTTACACCCGATGAAGCTTTGGCTTACCTCCTGGAAAATTCTCTTACAAAACAGCAATACATGAACACTAGACTTATGAATAAAAGTCGCCACAGTAACATTTATCCAACCTATAGTCTAGTAATGGAATCTAAATTACAATGCCGTCCTGTAGATATAAAAGTAACGGAAACGGCCGCCCAAGTATCATTACAAAACCTTTTGGATCATACTGCGCACAGAATTATTAAAATGCAAGCGGATGTTTTAAATCAGTTTCCAAACAGTTCTGAAATTAAACTAATATGCAACTATGGATTTGATGGTTCAACGGGTCATTCAATATACAAGCAGAAGTTCGCTACCGAAACACCTGGCGAACAGCTTTCAGATCACTCCATTTTTGTTACTTCTGTTATACCTATAAAAATTATAGACTCTTTTGATCACAACATATGGAGTAATAGAAAACCGCAATCTATACGATTTTGCAGACCTCTGAAAATTGAACTAGTAACAGAAACTACGGCCCACATAATGATGGAAAAGAACCTTTTAGATTCTTAAATTTATAATCTCAAACCTTCTGTTTATAAATTGAATGAAAGTCGTGATATAACAGTAACGTATGACACTTATTGATGGCAAAGTGCTAAACGTTTTAACTGCAACTAAATCTACTCAATATTGTCCAATCTGTGGTGTCACTCCAACAAAATTACTAGAAATAACAGATTTTAATTCTGAACTTTTTGTCCCAAAGCCTGGAGCTTTGCAGTTTGGAGTAAGTCTAAAAACCGGATCCAGGCTTGTCTTGAACATTTCATATAAAATTGAATTAAAAAAATGGCATATAAAAGGTGATGATAAGATTGAAATGAGCAAACGGAAAAAATATGTTCAGGAAAAGTTTTGGAACGAAATGGGTCTTCGAATAAGCATGCCAAAGCAGAATGGAAGCGGCAATAGCAATGATGGTAATACGGCTAGGAGAGCTTTTGCCAATACTAAACTACTACACACAAAGAAATCTGCGTTTAAATTTAACCGATATTGTGGGTTAGAAATGCGCCAACCTAAAAAGTAGGCAAAATTAACCAAATTTTATAGTAACTTTCTCGTAAACCATTACGTAAAGAGAACTATTGCTGTAGTAAATCTAACCGAAATTCTCGTTTAGAAATGCGCCAACCCACAAAATTAGTAATATTTACCGATGTTCACAGTAAGTACTTTTCTTATTGTGTTCACTGTAATTTTACCATAAAATTAGTAATTTAACAGCTGTTACTCAACTGAAGAAAAGTAGGGTTGAATACTGTTTTGGCTGTCACAAGTTGCCAATCTACTTGAGCTCATCATCATCCCAGACCAGAGACCAGAGAAGAGGCAACCTTAACACCCCCACCCACCAATTTTGGTTCTGAAACATTTGTTTGAATTAAACATATTTTTATTTTATTTGAAAAATTTTTACTTACTTGGGGGGGGGGATTCGAACTCTGGGCCCTTGGACTGAACACAATTGGACGGACGTCTTTATAGAAAACGCGTCTAACATATTACTTGTATTGAATCTGCCTAACCACATGCACGAATAATTTCTTAAATGTCGCATAAATGAGACCACTAATAATTCTCAAGTTCAAATTCAGTGAAAGTACAATATAAATATAAGGGCCAAACTGAAATTTTCTCAATCAACAATTTTCGCGGTTAGATTTACTGTCGGTAGAGTTAATCCGTGAAGCAACAAAATTCATTTAAAAAGTTATACTATTTGTGCGGTAAGATTTACTTTGAGGGTACAGTTAATTGCTGCAAAAACAAAGTATGAGATGAAAAAATCACGCCAGAGTCACTATTTCTATGGTAAAGTTACTGTAGTAGCAGTAACTTATTAAAACCACAAAATATGTGAAAAAATATTTGTAGTTAAATTTATTTAAAGTACAGTTGTTAAATGCAACAACAAAACACGTGCTAAAATCAATACGAGAAACTTAGAATTTCTTCGGTAGATTTTACTGTTAGCACAGTTACCAAACAACAACAAAAACACATGCATAAAAAAATTGGAAAAAAGTTACTGTCAGCATAGTTAATTTTACCCACCAAATTTTTTTGTGTGTAGCATCTATTACCAACTTCAGCGAAGATCTTTTAAATAAATTTCACGTCATTTTAATCTCCATTTCTTCCAATTATTATATAAATTCGGAAAAATTTCGCTCATTTTGTGAAACAACTTTTTCATTTTATATGCGTATAAGCTACCCATGGTATCCGATGTCAACAACAATTCATAAAATATTGGTTCACGGTTACCAGATTAATAATTCGGGCTTGGTTCCACTAGGATGCTTAGGCGAAAAAGCTTCTGAAGCACGCAACAAAGTTTACAAGAAAGATAGATTGTCGCATTCAAGGAAAAATAGTCGGACCATAGTGCACTGTACAAAAAGAAAGATTCACATTTAGTTGTTTACAAAAGGACGCGTATCTCAAACAATAATAAATATTTTGATGTGTAATTTTGCACAGATGTCAATGACAGTGATGCCAACCTTAAAAATATAAAACCAGCTTTCGCGATCGGAATTCCAAAAACATTTTATAGTCGTAAAAATTATTAATCGACTGTTTATAGCTACCTTAGCAGCCCCTAATTCTGCACAAATACCGATGCTTCGCGAGTTCTAAGATCCTAGATTGCAAAACTTTCTTTAAGCTGCCGTTTTTCCCACAGTAAATCTGTTGAAGGAGCAGTTATCCGAGTGAGATTGAACTCCATTAAATTTCTATACCAATTTTGTTCCACTGTTCCACTGCAAGTTGCAGTGAACAAAATGCGGCCAAACATCAACAAAATGTTCTAAGCAAATCCGAATAAAACACCGTGTGTGTGTGTATGTTTTCGAGAAAGATGGAGAGAGGGAGGGTGTCGCAAGAAGACTCTCCAGGGTTCGCGATTCCCAAAAACGCGTTTATACGAAAATTTATGTATTTAACTGGTGACGACGAAGCTGACGAGCAAAACGATGAGCACGAGATGTGGATGAGGATGCGAACGCCGACGCATGATGGTCCAAAAATAAGCGACGAAAGGCTTTGCGACAAGGCGACAGTCAAATGGGTGTGGGGGGGGGCAATGGGGAAAGATGACAACATTGGAGCCAAACAGACAAAGTTAGACAGGGGCAGGCGAAACTGGGATGGGGGTGGGGGGTTGAGTCCCTGCCACACACACACATGAGTGAACGAACAAGCAAACAAACAAATAAAATGCTTCGAGTGTGCATGAAGGTGACCAAACGTACACAAGTGTAGGCAGCCCAAAAGGAGCGCGTGGCAGCAGGAGGAGCGGGGGGTCAGCGAGAAAAAATGGCGCATATTAAAACGCCAAATAGAACAGTGCAAGCAAACACAACGACTGCAGCTTAGAGCCTGCATCCGGCAAGTGGGGGAGGGCAAAGGTTATTCTTCTGCTGCTGCTGCTGTTGCTTCTTTCCTTCTGCCCATGTCTAAAAGTTGGCTTACACACAAAAGCGATGAGCGATGATGCCTCAAATATGCAAAAATGCCTAGCGCAATAAAACGAAACCACCCATGAGGCAAGGGCGAGAGGCAATGAAAAAGGGCTTACCCATTGATAGAGGGGGGTGGTAGGGGGTAGGGGGAGGTTTGGGGGCCATCGCTGACCATCGGGGTTGCAGTTGGTACAAATCCTAAAACGAAGTTCGAAATGCAGGCAACTCCGCGTTGCGTTGCGTTGCTAACGATGCCGCTGGCTGTCTGATTGGGAAAGAGTTGGTTGCGCGGAATGGGTGGTGGGGGGATGGGAGGGTGCTTGGTTGGTTGGCGGAGACTGTTGCAGCAGGAGTGGTGGCCAAGGTAGAGGGGTGCATGCCACAGACACAAACAGATAGACAGAGCAGGCCGAGAATGAGAACGAGCACGAGTTCTAGGCCAGGACCAGTTACACTTGGAGAAAAAATGCAGCCAGAAACGTGTGAGCTGTCAATACAACATATCCTGACCAAAATCAATGCCAAACGATGTCAGTTGGTCAGTCTCTAATTTTCTCAAATCAAGTACCAAGTGGATTGACTTAAGTATGGATTTTCAATGCCGGAATTCTTGTCTTGATTGAGCTTGACTTTAGCTTGATATACGCTTACAAGGTCCAACATTGACTTAAGCTCAACATTTGTACTTGATTTGATCTCGAAATCGACTTGGCGCAGGAATACACGGTACACAATTGTGCATGATATTTAACTATATTCAATTCGAAAAAAGACTGCTGCAAAAATGCCCGAGATTGACTTGGCTACCCACAAAAGCAACATTATACTTTTTGAGCGCCCTTTTTAATTTTCAATTTAGCAAGTTCCTACCGGCTCGAGGTCGTTAGTTGTTTGCTCACAGCTTTAAAAACAGGACACAAACCCGCTTCTATCTTCAATAGACTTGGCCCATCGACTAAAATTCGGCAGCTACCCTCTCATGCCGGAAGTGATATACTCTAAATAAAGTTGACAGAAAAATTTCTGTATGTGTGTGTGTACCCATTTAGCATGACTGTATTAGTAACACGGATTTTCTCTCTCTTAGTTTCGAACTTCGTTTCGGATAATACTCAGCGGCGCAAATACCCAACACAAGATCGATATTCTCTTTCACACTTTGAAGAACTAAGCATTTTTTGTTGACTTTAAAGCTGCGTTTGACATAATTCCAAAAAGTTTACTCATTTATAAACTACACATTTTGGAAGTATTGACAAGGATAGTACGATATATAGAAAAAATATACGAAGATACCGAGAGCGTAGTATGAACTGGTACAGAGCTATCTGATACATTTGAAACAAGGAGTGATGTTAAACAAGGATGTCTGCTGTTGTATTTGCACTTTATTTGGACGATCAACAGGACTTAGCATTGACGACAATAATATCAGAATTTTGCTATATGCGGATGACATTGTAATCCTAGCTGGGCATGATCATGAGACTAAAGTTGTACTGTGCGAAATGGGGAATGGAAGTAAATCTGATGAAGGCAGAAATCATGATTATATTCAATCCCTTCACTTCTTTTGTACGAATACAGAAGCAATAGACTCCACCATATTCTGTCCAACAAAATATATAAAAGAAATATTGCATGAAAAAAAAAACATTCAAAGACATATCGAACACTACGGCGGTAACTCACGAAACAACGCAACACGAGAGGACTGGAGAAGAATCTAAGGAAATATTCTAGAAAAGCTTAGACAAGAACAAATAACCAACTACACTGCAAAAGCAACGGGAAGGCCTTTCTGAGCACCAATTTGGGTTCAGAAAGAAGCTGAGCACTACAGACGCAATCGCAAAGGTAGTAGGTATAGCGCAAGAAGCTATCGAAGGCACCAAGTGGCGCGGTGGACGCAAGAAATACTGCCTTATTACCACACTGGATGTCAAAAATGCCTTCAACACTGCCAGCTGGCAGAGCATACTAGAAGCGGTACACCGGCTGCGAGTGTCTGAGGACCTTAATAGGGATGATCCGCGACTACTTCACGAATAGAGTACTCCTATTTGATACTGCAGCAGGAGAAAAGCAACGTGAGATTACTGGAGGCGTACCTCAAGGATCGGTGCTAGGCCCAACTCTCTGGAATGTCATGTACGACGCAATACTGCGCCTACCGCTACTTCACGGCTGTACAATAGTGGGATGCGCTGACGACATTGCAGTCATCTCAGTCGCTAAACACGTGGAAGAAGTCGAAGTCAGCACAAACGCGGCCATCCGTGAGGTTATCTCATGGCTCGGAGATAACGGACTGAGTTTGACAGCCCACAAGACGGAATCAGGAAGATAGTGGAATCTGCCTCCATTGAAGTCGGAAGCTGCTTAATAAGGTCGAAGCCTGCCATTAGGTACCTGGGCCTAATATTGGACCATAGGCTTACCTTCAAGCAACATCTGGAGTATGTCGGCGAGAAAGCTGCCAGGACCTCAACCGCGTTAGCGGGAATGATGTCGAACATTGGCGGACCACGTCAGCGAAGCAGGATGCTTATCGTAAACGTGATGAAGTCGATCATACTTTACGGATCACCGATATGCGGACCAGCAATGGAGGTACTTTCGTACGGCCGGGACTGCAGATCTACATACCGCAGGTACGCACTTAGAGTGTTGTGCGCTTTCCGCACCGTCTGCGAGGACGCTGCGCAGGTCCTACCAGGCTTGGCCCCTACTTGCAAAAGAAGCCTGCAGCAGAAACACGCCACTTGGCCGCCGGGATGGGACGTTCGCGCTGTGGCAGTCTAGATGGAGAACTGCTACCAACGGGCAATGGACAAGACGTATAATACCGGACTTAAGGCCGTGGGTTAGTAAGACGCACGGGCATACCGACTTTTACATAGCGCAAGCACTGACGGGACACACTCAGAGAAAAAATAGAGAATTTCGCTCTTGAATCAAGAGCATTCGTTCTCAAAAGTAAGGTGAGAGTGAAAATTCTTGATCCAAGAGCGAAATTCTTGATTCAAGAGTGAATTTTTTATCCCGACATTCCTGATTCAAGAGTTTCAGCTCTTGATCCAAGTATGAATAATTATTGATTCAAGAGTTTCAGTACTTGATCCAAGAACGAATAATTCTCAAAATAAAAAAATTAAAAAGAATATTTGGGGTGGGTGAGGGGTGGGAGAGACACGACCGACCCGACCGACGTGGTGGTCCGTCTCGTCTACCTCCCCCGTCCCCACTCACCATTATCAAACCACACCAACCCCAACACCACCACCCACCCACCAAACTTTGTTTTAAGTTGTGATTGATTTTGAGATAACCACATATATATTTTTTTTTTTTTTACTTACTTTTCTGGGACTTGAACGCGGTACCTCGAAAGACTGAAACACACACAGGCGACGGGCATTTTAACGAGCTCAGCTAACCTTCGTAAGGTAAAAGACGCGACGAAATCACACTTATTAATAGACGCAGTTGCCTTTATAACACAACAACAAACTGCGCATGCGCTCTCACTCTCTGCGCTCTCATTCTCTCAACGACCAACTGCGCATGCGCCCTCACTCTCTGCGAGAGCGACTCCAACGCTACTCTCTCAAAGTTAAGTTGCCCTCACCCCCCTTGCCTATAAAAAACAAAATTGAGAACGTTTAGAACGAATTTATCTCGATTCCAAGAGCGAAATTCTTGAAAATTCAAGAGCGACTAATTTTTTTTTCAATAGCGTTTGTACTCAAATTATTCGTTCTAGTTTTTTCTTAGTGCATGGCTGTTTTAAATCCTACTTGTTTAGGTTTAAGCATGAGACGGATCCTTTTTGTACACACTGTGCAGGGATCCTTGAAGACGCTGAGCTTGTCTTTTTTGTCTGTCCTAGATTCACTGCTGAACGGGAAGAGCTAAGTCTAGAGATTGGGAGACCATTCGTAGTCAACGACTTGGTGGGTATTCTAGTTAGCTCGCAAAACAATTGGTACAAACAATTAAGTCCCTGCGTCGCGCTGAAAGACAGCGCAGAATGATTTCAAGTCCTAGATAGGACCTCTAGCTGAGGCTTTCATGCCAGCTCCCCCTCGTGAAGTAATACTTAGCGGTGGTACCGATAGAGGGAAACGGAGAATAGGGGTGGTTTTAGTGGGTGAGGTAGTCTCAAGTCCCACACTATCCGGCTTTCAATGTTTTTCCCCCATATAAAAAAAAAAAAAAAAAAAAAAAAACTGCAAAAGCAAGAGCTAGCGATTATAGAATATACAAACATCTCGAATATACGAAAGGAGCACAATATTGTAATGACAGAAACACTCAAAGACACATAATATGGATTCTAAAGGCTACAGGCTAACTTTCCATTTGTACTGACGCACTTTGTAAGCCTATTCATAAATTATTTGAATTCTCTCTTGAGTCATCCTCTTTCCCTGTGTTTTGGAGGGAATCTTTTACCATTCCTCTCCAAAAAAAAATGTAATAAGTCGGATGTTGAGAATTATAGGGGTATTTCCAAGTTGTCCGTAATTCCTAAAGCTTTTGAGAGAATTGTGACATCTCAACTGCAACATTTATGTAGTTTCATTATTGCTTCCTATCAACATGGATTTGTGAAGCGTCGATCAACTATCACTAACTTATTAGAGCTTACATCATTAGTGATCAAAGGGTTCTTAGGTAAGATGCAAACTGACGTCATTTATACTGATTTTAGTAAGGCTTTTGATTCTGTTAATCACTCCTTGTTGCTTGATAAACTGAGTTTAATTGGTTTCCCAATTAACCTTCTTAGTTGGATCTTTGATTACCTAAGTTCTAGAACACAAAAAGTTATATTTTGTAATTCATATTCGAAACTAATCCAGGTTACCTCTAGTGTACCCCAAGGTAGTCACTTGGGTCCATTGCTTTTTACTCTCTTCATAAATGATCTTCCGTCTGTCTTGACTCACTCTCGTGTGCTTATGTACGCCGATGATGTGAAACTATGTTTGACATATAACGATTAGGTTTCCCTATATAATTTGCAAGCTAACTTGGATGCATTTCAGTCTTGGTGTAAACATAATCTATTAAACCTTAACAGTTCCAAGTGCAAGGTTATGACATTTTACAGGAGCTTGCCACAATTCTCCACTTATATGCTTGATAATGTCCCACTTGAGCGCTTAAATGATTCAGCCAATGAGGTAAATGATCTTGGGGTAATTCTTGATCACCGACTTAAATTTGACTCTCATGTTACTGCTACTGTTTGTAAGGCCTGGAGTGTTCTTGGGTTTATTAAGCGCTGGTCGAAGGAATTTGATGATCCCTATACGACGAAGATTTTGTACACTTCTCTCTGGATCATGTGTGTGATCTCCGCAATATTCAACACACCAAGATAGAATTGAATCTGTGCAAAAAAAGTTTTTATTATTTGCTCTTCGTGGTTTGGGCTGTAGTCCGGAGGCCCGTTTACCGTCGGCTACCCTAGTAGACTTCTTTTGATTAACCTTCCCTCCCTTATTAACCGTAGAGTTATGCTTGGAGTAATCTTTATACATAGACTAATTAATGGTGAAATCGAGTCAAATGAGTTGGTAGGCCAAATTAACCTCAACGTTCCTATTAGACCGACTCGTAATTTTATCCCCCTATCACTAAATCGTTGTAATACTAACCTATGCCTTGCATGAACCGTTTCGTGTCCTCTGTGCTGATTACAATAAACTCTACCGAATAATTAACTCTGAATCTTCTCTTCCTGCTATAAAAATTTCTATTTAAACTTATTTAGCCCGTAGTTAACATTAACAATACATTAGGTTATTCCTACGCGATTTCGTGTCACACTTTAGTGGCTGCGAATCTCGGTCGATTGGGCGGGAGGCGGGCTGCTATTTTGCCAGGGATTCGCGCGAAACAAGCTTCGGCTTGGTGTCGCATGGGTCACTTTAACGTACAGCGCATTGTACGTCAAAGTCCATCCAAGAAAAAAAAAAAGCAATCAACAAACCACATAAAGGCTCTGCAACTTGAGCAACATAACAGAGGCCGTATCAATTCACCATTTTCTAGGAAGATACGCAGTACTAAATGAATTTCGAGTTATATATTTTCCAAGGCTGCAAACCGGTCCGGAACTAAACCTCTTAGAACCGGTTTGGTTCAGGTTTTTTGGGTCCGAAGAACCGAACCCCTTATATTTTTGACTCCTCGAACCTGAACCCGAACCGGACCACTTTTTTTAAAAAATTAAGTTCGGTTCACAAAATTAAGTTGTTTTTCCAATGACACATGCAGGGAAATATAGAAATTCCTTGTAATCTGACTGCTCCTACCGTCGATAGCGGTTTTTTTAAGAAAGTTCAGTTTCATTAGTAGAGTTCGCCTAATTTGTAAGAAACTCCGTACTCACAATTTGAAATCTATTTCATTACTACCAAGTGAATTTTGTTATGTTTACTTTTCATTTCGAGCAATTGTTTTAAAATCTTTAGCAAAACATTCTTTATTATTATCTCGATAAACGTTCTTCGATTATGAGCTCAGTACCAATATGGGCTGCAGTGTTTTTAGAACCGAGATTTCAAACTTAGTCAACCTCTGACCAAAGAAAAGTAGCAAAGCAGCACATTACAGACAATGAGAGTTTTCAAGATTCAACTTTAAATGACTCAACGTCTGACTGCGAAGAACAGAAGTTAAGGAAAGCAATAAACAATTATCAGATTTGTAATAATGTATTAAATTCCTTCGAAAATTGTCAAAAAGAAAATTCATCAACAAAAGTTTAATACTTTTGGAAAGGTAAGAAAAAAACGAGGACTTTACAAATATTGCCTTAACTATAATTGCTGTGTCAGCAACTCAGGTAGCAGTTGAACGAGCCTTTTCAACACTTAAGTTGGATCTTTTTGATCTAAGAGCTGGTATAGATGAACAGCTCCTAGAAGATATAATATAATGCTTATTAACTTAAACTAAGCAGTTCTCAAAAGTTGTATATAAAGAATATTATTTTAAAAATAAGTATTAATAAATCGAAACTCTTCTTTTATGTTCAAAAGAACCGAGGTTCGAACCAAAACCTTGGGTTCAACGTAACCACATATTTTGTCCAAGTCAATTCAAAGTCTGTATGTACATATGTATGTATGTAAACCACGGTTGCAATTAACACGTGTTAATGTATGAATATGTATGTGTGAACTAACCTATGTCACCTATTATTGCATACACATACAGCCTTCCGCCAATGTACCGTTTTAATTGACCTGCCACAACTTATCTCCAAATGAGACTTCTTTGAATGTAAGAAGTACCAGTTACCAACTGCAGTCAATGACTCACAGGCCGAATCCAGAGCTGCAGTCGTCTCCAGTAGACGCAGCCTCCAGGTTGATCTTCTGCTTCAACAATTTTAGCTCCAATTCTGAGCTTCGAAGGGGTGAGCTACCAAATCGCAAGCTCCAGCCGGTTGAAGAACCTTCTCCAAAAGGTCCCTGCTCGGGCGCCAAATGTTTCCGCTACTCCTGTAGGCAAGCTTGAGCTCCTCTTGAGCTCCTAAAAAAATTACGTCCGTTTGCTTGTCGTTTGAATAGAAGAAGAGATTTATTTTACACCCCAACCTCATGGCTTTTCTTACATAAAACTATCGATGATCGATAGCACAATAATCGATAACACAATATTCATGTTAATTCAATTGCCTTAGAACTTGTTCTTTAGGACTTCAAATAAGTTTAGTTACTTCAAATTAATTATAATATACTTTGGGCGCAAACACAGGGGGGGGGGGGGGGAACCTTAGACTTTACAACGGGTTCGATTCCCCGGACCGAACCTTCTGCAAAATTTAGAGGTTTGCTGCCTTGGTATTTTCACAATTCTACGCTAACCTACCAGGAAACACTAAATATTTTGAATGGAAATATAAATGGAAGTTTGGTTAGGCTAGTGAACTATGTATTTAGAATATGCCATGAAATACAGAATCGGGTATCTCGCGACGAGCTTGGCAGCCCGGCGTAGTACCAGTAGAAGGTTCAATGTGGGGTGCAAAGTCAACAGATGGGCTGACGGTTCTTTAAAACCATGCCTTAAAATGTTTAATTTGTGAATGTTTAACTACGTAAGCATCGAATTGGATGCATACTGTTGACCAACCTCATTCAGCTCTGCGCTGTTGGGTATTTGCCCTTTCGCTTTTGCATTGGAATTCCGGGATTTTTTGATTTTCAAGTAGGATCCATACATGAAATGAGCATTTTCGGTTTGGTTCAAGTATTTAAGGAATGTGCCAATTCTTTCTTTACTGAAATTTAAATCTAATAGTCGAAATCCAATCAATTGCTTTGAGTTTGATCTTAGTTCGTCTTTTTTTTCTGGGTATAAAATTCCAGTTGTCGTGCTGTAAGTGTCCTATTTGCAAAATGATCCTCCTCGCAATCAATACTACGATTGAATTAACAAATTTATGTGTCTTCCACAGTAAGTTACATATTTCCAAACAACAATGTCACGACCCATTTGCTTCAGCCTAAGAAGATGAGTCTGTCGTGGCATCCATTCAATCTGGAGGTGTGAGCGCTTTCCGCGACTTAAGGCAGAAAATCTATTGCGGGCGGCCTTCAATAACAAATACTTTCCGAATTGCTTGGCGCATCAGCATTTCGGGCGCTCTTGCAGCAGTGGGAACAAATGTCGTAAATCAACGCGATCATCAAACTCTGCTTCATTTTCCCGCGCAAGTCCGAAAGGGGTATTCTTCTCCCCATCGCTGACAACGATCCTGCAGCACAGGAAAGGAACCCAGGAATTCCGACGACTGCCGTCGTCAAGCTGGATAACGGTGTAACATCGTGTCGAAGTTGGCGGTCTGCTTAGCATTCGGACGTTATTCCAGTTCCTCGATCTGAGAATTTGTAAGAAAGTGCAGAACACTGTTCTGGCTGATGACACGTTCTACGAGTCCTGCAACGTGTTCAATATGCTGGGAGCAGAAACATATTTCCAAATCATTCGTCTAGGCTCCGACGAGGTGGGTAGGGCTTACGTGTTACGTGGTGGATACTCTCCGGGAGTCATTTGCTGTATGAGTAAGTTCGAAAGTTCACACTGGAAAAATGTGTGCATTTAAAGTCCTAAATTAAGCTCTACTTTAAGTCCTACATGAAAACATATAAGTAAGTCCAAAGTTGCTATTTTGAAGATCAACATGAAGTCCAACCTCCAACCTATATCCTATAGCAAACTTCAATAAGGACGTTTAGATTCATGTTTCTAATGTGTTCGAAATTAGAAGAAATCAGAAGGACTGCTGATGCTGGTCATTAGGATAGCAAGTTGTAAGTCGACTCTGCTATCTAATAGATACAGAATAACTCAAAACAAAACAAAGCAAACATTGTGTTCTTCATTTCGTGCTCTACCTTCTTTGGTCCTTCGAGCCGGATGATTTTTTTCCTATTAAAATTTCGAAAATATTACGAAGAATACCAAAATTGGGGGAAAAAATTGGGAAACCAAAATTATGAAATCAAAAATTAGGATAAACCGAAACTTGAAATATTTTATAGTAATTTGAAGATTAAATTTATAAAATTTTTATTAACTCTATTTGCATGGGGTAGATCTATACGCTATCCACGATGTTGTAGCTTTCTGTTGTCATTCTCAATTGAAACTAACTTCAAAGTTTTATTGAAGTGTATAACCCCCTCAGGCCCGCATTGATGGACAGTTAACGCGGCAAAACGAACGCGAAAACATGACCCGGGGGTGGCGGGAGAAGAACCAGGCGGGGGGGGGGGAAACACTGCTGCTGCTGTGCTCCTGTGCCTGTTTCTCTGGCTATTGCTGGCCTGCTGGCTTAGACAACGCAACTGTACCCGGGAGTTGTCGAGTTCAGGTTGCGACGAGCACCCCTTGGCAAGATTTTCGCGTGCGTTGCAAGTTGGCCGAGTCCAAATCCGAGTCCTGCCCTGCCACTCTGCTGCATGTGTGTCCAGCTGCTGCTGCTGCTGTTGCTGCTGCTCTGTATGCGTGTGTTTTTGTAGATTTTGCGCGCTGCGCCATTTGATTGCATTGCGTCGCTTCCGTTTCCACTTGGCCATTGTCGCTCCTTTGGCTGCCCACCTCTTACCCCCCTCTCGCTTACATTTATATACAAATGAACGCCTCCGTTGCCACGCCCCCTTCCCTACTCAAGTGCAGACGCAGGCAAATACATTTTTTTTTTTTTTTTATAGTATTTGTTGGGCCACATCGACAGGCGGCGACTGTCGTTTGTCGATGTCGACGTCTGTTGTTGTTAGTTGTTAGGCCATGTGGTCAGCAGAAAGGGGGAGATGCATCCTTTTGTCAGGGATTAGTTGACAGCAGGCGCATATGTGACCATCTTTAAGCGAAATGCTTTAAACAAACTCCTCCTCCTCCGCTAAGACAGTTTTCTTCATTTGGCTGAATCAGGCGAATTGACTGATTGAAGTTTTGTGCAAGAAATTATCACAAAAGCCTCAAAAGATTTGCCGCAGACTAATTAAAAACATTCACAATGACGGCAAAATATTAAAAAAAAAACACGAAAGAAAAAACAAAACAAACACAAAATCCTTGGGCTTTTGAGGGTGAGCAGTTGGCAGCGGTGTTTGACAATGCACAATTATTATAAGCAGGCAAATCAAGAAAAGGCAAAGAAATAATTGAAAAGTAGAAGCTAAGAAGACACAATCTTGATGGTTTGACGAACGATTCGCTGAAAGTAAAAGGGGTGAGAAGTTGTGGTTGCTGTTGTGGTGATTGGGGTTGAGTAAGCCAAGTTTTGACATGTGTTAACTAGGAAAGGAATTTGGCATTTTAGGGGAAATTTTTGTAAACCATATTTAAGAATAACAATATCAATAAAAAGTTGCTTTAAGGCATAAGCACAAGCAATTTTTGTCTGCATGGCCATAAGCAACATTTGGGCTTACTTTTTTCTAGAAGATAAGTTACTGATAAGCTTAAACTTGACAGTCTTCAGAAGTATTCCATAACCCAACTTTTAGAAAATCAAAAATTTTCAAATTTGAGTATATTTTCTAATGATAACCTGGATGCGCCTCATCATTTAGGAATTTTATAGAGTTTATAGTTTTAGGGCCGATTTCTCAGCTTTTACATAGAGCTATATGTCAGATAAACTTACAAATAGCAGAGTAAATTGTGAGCTTATCTGGCACATAGCAGCTTTCTGGAAGAAGAGAAATCTGCCCTTAATCTGATTAACCCAATCAATTCGAATTCGACCATTTTTGTCGAATGTGAAAACCGGAACAGGGGTGATAGTAAAATTTACAAACTTTAACTTGTATCTTAGTATGTATCTTAGAACGACGAGGTAGAATTTCGAGTCCCAGAAGGGGCGAAATTTTTAAACCCTTGCAAAGGGTTTTATAATTTTGCCCAAAAGTTTGCAACGCATAGAAATATTGATTTCCGACCCCATTTACTATATATAATATATTCTTGATCAGGGCGACGAGCTGAGTCGATTCAGCTTTGTCCGACCGTCTGTCTGTCTGTTTCTACGCAAACTAGTCTCTTAGTTTTAAAGCTATCGAGCTGAAATTTAGCACAGAGTCTTCTTTTTACTGCACGCTGCTAATATGTTGGAACCGACCGGATCGGAAGACTATATCTTATAGCTGCCATAGGAATCATCGGTTGGAAAATGGGTCTTAGTGAGAAAAACTTTTTTGTTTTCAATGTTAGCGTCCTTAAACTCGGCAATGATTAATATTATATGCTTTCAAACAGATTTTCAAATTTTGGTCAAGATCGGATGACTATATCTTATAGCTGTCATAGGAACCATCGGTCGGAAAATGGGTCTCAGTGAGAAAAACTTTTTTGATTTCAATGTTAGCGTCCTCAAACTCGTTCATTATTAATATTATATGCTTTCAAACAGATTTGCAAACTTTCATCAAAATCGGATGACTATAACATATAGCTGCCATAGGACCGATCGGTCGGAAAATGGGTCTTAGTGAAAAAAACTTTTTTGTTTTCAAGTAAATCGTTCTTAAGGTCGGTGATTCTTAAGATTAAACGCGGTCGGTGATTCGTTATATTAAACGTTTTCAAACGAATTTGAAAAAGTTGATAGACATCGGGTGACTATATTATAAGGTTGCCATAGGACCGATCGGTCGAATATGAGTCTTAGTAAAAAAATTTTTTTTTTATTTTGTTAGCGTCCTTAAACTCGTTGATGACTTATTTTATATGCTTTCAAATAGATTCGCAAAATTGGGTCGAAATTGGATAACCATATCTTAAGGCTGTCATAGGGCCGATCGGTCGGAAACTTAATCATAGTGAGAAAAACTTTTTTGTTTTCAATTTTATTGTTCTTAAACTCGGCGTTTGTTAATTTGATATGTTCTCAAAAAGATTCGCGAAATTTGGTCGAAATCAGACGTTTATCTGTCGGAAAATGGGATCTAGTTACAAAAATTTTTGATTTTTATGTAAGCGTTCTTAAACTGTGACATGTGCATTTGCAAGGGTATAAAAACTTCGGCACAGACGAAGTTAGAATGGCTTTCTAGTTTTGACTAATTTATATTATAAACAAAATTGCGCCTACTTTTTAAATTCAAATCAACATTTTATTGGTGATGACACTTTCTATTTCCAGCGAGTAACGAGTAGTGCCAGAGAGTAGCGAGTACTTTTTTAAAAAATACCAAATTCCTTCGTGGGGAATGCCATAATTTTTGAGAAATGAAAGAAATGAAGGGCAAAATGCAACAACAATTTGTATGGAAGAAATTATATAATTTTCTTCAGTTTCTTTCAGAAACTTTATGACGTCAATATCCCTAGTAGACACGACTGGGATAACTTGCCCCTCAGTAGAGCAAATGTCATCAATATCTACACAGATGGATCTAAGCTGGATGACAATGAAGGAGGGGTAGTTTTCCGGCTCCCTGATCATTGCAGTGTGTACAAAGCAGAATTGGTGGCCATCCAGAAGGCCGCAAAATACCTTAGCACACTCATGATCTAAGAAGGGAACATTTACATTTACTCAGATAGTCAAGCAGCTCTAAAGGCTCTTTTGACTCGTATGCCAATAACGCCAAGATGCTCATGGAATGCCGTAGGTTCTTAAATGCGATCACTCAGCATGTCCTTATTCAACTCATCTGGATGCCTGGACACAGCCAGCTTACAAACTGGCAAGACAGGGCACCACTATTCAGCTCCTCCAGGAGAAGAGTTTGATAGGAATGGTAGGCCCATTTCAATTCAATACAAGTAGTATCTTAGAAGGCTTTCCGCCAGCGCGCGCAATAGTGCAACCGGTAGATAGGACGTTGCAATTGTGTTCAGACGAAGGGTCCCGAGTTCGAGTCCCCGCAGAGTAAGTAAACATTTTTAAATACAATTTAATTTAATTCGGTGTTTTTCAGAGTCCAACTGGTGGGGTATTTCCTACTCTTCATTCAGAACAAACTAATTGGATTACAAATTTAATTTTAAATAAAAAATTTTACAATTTTCATATTTAAATTAAAGTGTACACACTTTATATTTACGAATTCCATATTTAACGCTTGAATCAATGCCGAAAATGTTAAAGTCAAAGTGTAAATATTGAAATTTCAGTGCATTTTTCCCTCAGTGTAGTTGTTAAAAAATCCAGGCTGGGTTTGGTCTGATTGGCTAAGGTTGTCTTTTAAAGGACTCTTGAAGTTTGTTGATTTAAAACAAAAAGAAGTCTTGTTTATAAAGTCTATATCTCATAAACTACTTGAAATTTTCTTTTACTGTCTTCAGCAATTTTGTAGCTCTTAACCAGGCCTACAAATTACTTCTTTAGACCAGCTCAAAAAAATACCGTCTTCACGCTCAAAATCACAAAAATGTACAAAAATTCTACCTTTTGCATTGTTTTTTTTGCTTTTATCTTGAAAACCGCCACCAGTTCAATGATGTTCTAGTTGCTTGGAACTCTCTCAAAGTGGTTATTACAAAAGCTTTGGGAAAAAACCGCGATGAAAATTTTAAAGAGTTAGGAAAAAACATGTTGAAATCTTTTCAAACTATCGGCGTTTCGATGTCCCTGAAATAGCATTTGACCTAGAAGAATTGGCTAAGCAATTATCTACCGAATCAGATGAGCAAGGCGAACGCTTTCACCAAGTAATCATGCCAATGGAAAAAAGGTTCAAAGCAAAAAGAATAGATTCTATGCTTGGCGAGGTATGTTGGTGGAGACAGAAAATTTCGATAAAGACGACAACGTAAGTAACGATGATTATGATAAAAGGGATTGCCTATAGAGCTCAGATAACGAAAATGACTCAGACGGTGAACAATATCGAAAGAGTTTGAGAATGTCAATGGAAGCCAATTGAAATATTAAAGCTATGAAACATAAAAACCTTTCTTTTTTGTCTTATTATAAAGCTTAACTCTATTAAAAGCAATGGAAATGGTAGAATTTTTGTAAATTTTTTTGTGATTTTGAGCATGAAGACTATAATATTATAATACATACAAGGAGTCACGCGTTTATCGTGCAATATTTTTATTATACGCTTATCTCTAAGGTTCTCTCTCTCTCTCTCCCAAAGAGTGTGTTTGTTTAAATACAGTGGTGGTTGGCTGGGTGTGTGGAGGTCGGGGGGTCAGATATTTTCTTTTGCTCATAGCTTGAGTATCGTTCATCCAAACTTTATCAGTCCTTCAGCAAATCAATAAATAATTTTGATTACTAGAAATCTCTAGAAGGTACGAACCTTCTATCATCAAAACTGTAGGAGATATGATGTTTTTTCCAAATTGCGTGGGCGGGAGGGGGCGTGGCAAAAATTGAAAATTAACTTGATCTGCCTGCAAGTATAAGAAATATATGTCCCATACATGTCCAACCTTCATCTCTTACCATCTCTGAGATCTCTTCGTTCATACGGACAGACAGACGGACAGACGGACATGGCTTTATCGACTTGGCTGTTGATGCTGATCAAGAATATATATACTTTATAGGGTCGGAAACGATTCCTTCTCCCTGTTACATTTTTTATTTATTTATTTTTATACTCTGTACCGAAGGTACATAGAGTATATTAAGTTTGTGCAAAAGTATGTAACAGGGAGAAGGAATCGTTTCCGACCCTATAAAGTATATATATTCTTGATCAGCATCAACAGCCGAGTCGATATAGCCATGTCCGTCTGTCCGTCCGTCCGTCCGTCCGTCCGTCCGTCCGTCCGTCCGTCCGTCCGTCCGTCCGTCCGTATGAACGAAGAGATCTCAGAGATGGTAAGAGATAGAGGTTTGACATGTCTGGGGCATATATTTCTTATACTTGCAGCCAGATCAAGTTTATTTTCAATTTTTGCCACGCCCCCTCCCGCCCCCGCAATTTGGAAAAAACGTCATATCTCCTACAGTTTTAAAGATAGATCGTTCGTTTCTTCCAGAGATACCTTGTAAACAAAATTATTTATCGATTTGCTGAAGGAATGATAAAGATCGGATGAACGATACTCAAGTTATGTGCAAAAAACGGTCCGTTAACACCCAACACCATCCCACCCACCACCGCAGCATTCTATTGAACGGCAATCTTAGTGAGAGAGAGAGAGAGAGAGAAGGAGAGAGAGAGAGAGAGAGAGAGAGAGAGAGAGAGAGAGAGTGAAACTTAGAGATGAGCGCGTATAACTCGTGAGCAAGTGCGAGCTGCGACGTTAAGGGTACAGAGTATGTTATAGTCGGGCTTGACCGACTTTCTTTCTTGTTATATTTAGAGTCGACAAACAAATGCTGTCAACAAAAGTATAAATACGTTACAAAAAAATTTTATGAGCTAAGGAAGCCTATCAAAGAAAATCTAATAAAATTACATACTTTTGCACAAACTTTATATACTCTGTGTACCTTTGGTACAGAGTATAATTACGATTTCTACGACTCTCACTGTATTGTTGGGTCCTCATCAATTGAATGTTGTAAATTTGACACTCTAATAGCATTAGAATGATTGGTGTCAAAACTCATTCAATTCATTTTGAGTTTGAAGGCTTCGGCAGTTGCTTTGATTGCAATCATGCAGCCCTCTGTAAAATACGAGATTATCGTGTTTCATGTATCATTAACATGAAATTAGTGTAAAAGCTGCCAAAGACAAGACCGAATATGGATAATCTTTGTTCTTAGCTAAGTGCCTCAAGCTGTTTTAAAATCAATACTGCATACCTTCGAAATACAACAAAAGTCTGGGTAAGGAGTTAATTACCCAATCAAATGGTTGCTTCTAATAAAAGTGATTTAAACTCATAAAAAAGTGCAAGGATAAATCGTGAATGAGGCATTTTCGGGTAATTTGTGGGGCACCTAAAGGAATGCAATGTATTCACTCTAGCTACAGTATTTAGTGTGATGTTTTTTTCTCCAACCGAAAAATTGGAGTTCAAATAGGTATAATTCGGCTTAGGAAAAGTCTAAAGCAAGGACCGGCAAAACACATATGCTCATTTTGGCGTTGCGTGTGTGTGTTTAGCCACGCGAGAGAGCGCTCATTTGGCACTTCTTTGTTGTTGTTTCAAAAGAGAGCAGTATAAGCTGGTATACTGTTGGTGTGTCGCGCTTTTGCATACACTGAAGAAAGGAATGTGCCGTCCTATGGTCTAAAGGCAGCTATTACCGTTTGAAAACAAATCCCCAAAATTCGATCCAAATATCCTCCATCATCAAACCACAATTTGTTCGTTCAATTGCTTTACAATTGATGGCAATTGCAGTCTTAAATATGAATAAGCAATCAAAGGTGTTTATGGACGGTGTCAACCAGCCATCAGCATCAGTAACAACATCATCATCATCATCATCGCCATCATCATCAACATCAGTGTCCACTATCCATTCAACCAATTCGATTTGCCCGTTAACCACCCTCTTCAATTCGTAGACACATCGCGATAAAAATCAGTTTGAAAAAGCCATGAGGTAAGCCACAAATTTGCGGTCAATTGGGTTTTAGCCTGTTGCCGCAACAATGAACACTCGGCAACCGAGTTGCATGTTGCAACAAAAATGCATCAACGCAATGACCAAAAAGCCATCAAGGCCTGGAAAACCTTGTCATTCTTTTTTTTTGTTCTGTTCTCCCTCCCGCCCCCCGTGCTGCATTTTCACACTTCAACAGCATACCGAAAAAAGTGCAACCATTCAAATGACCAAAATGGAGGAGAGGCCTCCCGCGTCAGCCTACTGCAAAAATTCATGCAAAAATCGGAGCGTGCTAAAAACGTACAAAACAACAACAACAAAAAAATGGCAACACCAACCGCAAACAAGCGGCCAGAGGGGGTCAATCCAGCGGGCCGGGAAAAGTGCAGCCAGGATTGAAATCCCTAATAATCGCTTGGCCCACGCGTTGAATGCACTTTGCCATGTTGGGGCAAAAAAAAAAAGAAGGAAAACCCGAAACGAGGCGAAAAAATGCAAAAATGTTGAAAGCGAGAGGGGCGGAACGCATGCCTGAATGGAAATGACCTTCAGTGATTTTTTTCCACAGGACATTGATATGCAGCGCAGGATAATCGCGGCCACTGCAATCAAAGTGCAATGCAAAAAGGGTGGAATAAAAAACGGGAGGAGGAGGAGGGATATGTGTCTGATTTTCTTCTTTTTTTATATTTTGGATGAGCTGCCAACTGTTGAGCATTGGCCTGAGGGATGATGATGATGCAGTTGGTAGGGTTTTGTGGAGGAGAGCAGCAGCACGCATGCCATGCCTGATGACCTTGACGCGTGTGCCGCATGTTGAACAATCGAATGGACAGCAAATTGGTGGCTGGTCTTTCTTTTTTTGGCTGCACTTTTGTTAGACTGCACCTCATCGCCGGCTGCAACGCGGTTGTGTTTTTTTTTTCTGACAACCAACAGCAGCAGCAACATTTGGGGTCGCGTGCGTGGCCCATTAAGCAAACGCGCCATGTGGCACTTACAATTGGCATCCCATGCACTTTTTTTTGCGCCTCTCGCATGCAACGCGCACAATTTTCATTCATGCATTTTTGTGTCTCTGTGTGTGTGTGTGTGCGTCGAGCAAATTCATTCAGTTTCAATGGTTCATTCATGGAAATGCAAGCTAAATTGTTGAGTAGGTGATTGGGGGGAATAACCAGGCCACTTATCAGTGGAGTTTGATGAGGCTGCACTTGCACCAAAACAAAAAAATTGTTACTAGATTCGTTTCCAAATTGTTTTCTTAGAATAACCCTGATCCACCACATTTAAAAACCGCTTAAGCTTCTGGTCAACGTCACGCGAAAAATTATTTAACTTGGGCCCATTTGAGCAACAGCAAAGTGTTTCGGAGAATCCGAAAAAGAAAAACATCGACGAGTCCTATTGGACCATGACTAATTAACCGCTGACACGACTTTTACACCCGGTTTAATTCATTCTTTCTTTAAATGGTTCAGACAAATGAAATTAAATTGGACGACGAGAAAGAAAACTAACTAAATCAGTGAGTTTATTTAATGGCAATTAAACAATAATTTTTGTGCTGATTCATACAAGCTTGAAAAAAGGCAAAAGTACACAGAGGGAAAAAATCGAGAACATTGGACTCAATATGAGCATGAACGTTACCAAAAAAGAGTGCGTGATGAATGTGTTTTCACATTTGTAGTACAATGCTCTCACTTCAAGAACAACTTTTTGAATCGAATCGTTGCGTTTTCAAAAACATTTCAATTGAATTTGATTGATTTTGGATAAAGGTTATCAGTAGACTTCAGATTTTATGCACTTTTTTTATATGAACGTAGATTGAGCTGAAAATCTGGTATTATACTAATTAAATAAATCACTTTACATTGAAAACTGCATATGGGCATTTCCGCAGAAAGGTCAACCAAAATCCGGAAACATCTATTCATTAAATGCAGCTAACTTATCCTATGTATATCAATATAAGTTCCTGAGTGAACATTTGTGTGTTATATATGATTACGCAAAAGGAGACAAATATGAATTTAAGAAAAGCATCAGAAGTACGGCGTTAGAGAAAGGTTAGTCACGTATCGTATGTCACGTTGCGTATCATAATGAGTCAAATATAAAAAAAGCAACATTTATTTTTGAGCGAATCAGCAATAAATATATGGTTACATCATTGCAAATCATATTAAAGTTAGTTGCATTAAGAAACTCAAACGCATTCCACAGAGTTTTGCTCTTTTATGAAAGCAGACAAAACGCACTTCCGTATTGCCTTCCGTCTGCCTGTATCTTGGGACCTTACTGTCTAGAACTCTCAGCTTTTACATTAAATATAGTGCAACCAAAGTGCTATCGAAACACCAATATGCGGAAATTTATCGTACAATTTTTCAATGTTTTTCTTCATATAAAAGGCTTTTTAGCCTTCGTACGATTGTCACGTTCGTTGCTGTGGAAATGCCCATATTCAATATTTGCCAATTTTTCAAATTTTGCATATATGGGCATTTCCACAGAAAAGTCCACCGAGACCATAAATTGAAAAGTACTTAAAAACACTATTTTTATAAATGGGCAAGCGCCCATTTTCTCGTTTGGATACGTTTTGTTGTCATAAAAATGCCTTTAGATTGCATTGATTTTTGGTCTCTAAACTATTTCTAAGGGTACAAAGAGTTAAAAAATAATGCAGAAGACACCATAAGAAGAAACTATATGATTCCAATTAACTGTACGTTTCTGCTTTATATTATAACAAAAACAACCTAAATATAATGAGAAAATTTAAGTAACGTAACGTCAGATAACGCCAGGTAACGTCACCTTAGATACTTATGCAAATAAAAACGAGAAGGCCAAGCTAACTTCGTCTGTGCCGAAGTTTTTATACCCTTGCAAATGCAACACAGTTTAAGAACGCTTACATAGAAATCAAAAATTTTTCTAACTAAAACCCATTTTCCGACAGATAAACATCTGATTTGAAAATCATCGATAAAATTGAAAACAAAAAAGTTTTTCTCACTAAGACTCAATTTCCGACCGATCGGCCCTATGGCAGCCTTAAGATATAGTCATCCGATTTCGACCCAATTTTGCGAATCTATTTGAAAGCATATAAAATCAGTCATCAGCGAGTTTAAAGACACTAACATAAAAAGAATCGTTTTCGACCGAACGGTCCTATGGCAACCATAAGATATAGTCATCCGTTGTCGATCAACTTTTTCAAATTAGTTTGAAAGCGTTTAATATTAATAATCCCCGACCTTAAGAACATTTACTTGAAAACAAAAAAGTTTTTTTTTCACAAGGACCCATTTTCCGACCGATCGGTCCTATGGCAGCTATATGATATAGTCATCCGATTTTGACCCAAATTTGCAAATCTGTTTGAAAGCATGTAATACTAATAATGACCGCGTTTGGGAACGCTAACATTAAGAACAAAAAAGTTTTTCTCACCAAGACCCATTTTTTGACCGATGGTTCCTATGGCAGCTATAAGATATAGTCTTCCGATCCAGTTAGTCCCGACATATTAGCAGCGTGCAGTAAAAAGAAGACTCTGTGCAAAATTTCAGCTCGATAGCTCTAAAACTGAGAGACTAGTTTGCGTAGAAACAGACGGACAGACAGACGGACGGACAAAGCTCAATCGACTCAGCTCGTCGCCCTGATCAAGAATATATGGGCATTTCCAAACTGACGTGACGTTACGTTCGTACGAAAAGAACTTTTTGGAAAATATGAAATCTTGGATTTTTAAAAAGATTGTTCTATATTTGGGTAGCAATTAAGTAGCACTATAATCAGCAAAAACAATGACATCAATCGATCATAAGGAGTTATAGATATAAGCAATCATATATGCTGTCGTGACGTTGCATGAAACGGAAGTGGGTTTTAACCTGTTTTAGAAAAATGCAAAATTCTGCGAATTGGGCAAAGCTTTTTGTATACAATTTTTTTATAATACAAGTTTATTTTCCAGGTTATCTTATTCAAAAATGTTGTCCAAATTTGTTTGTATTTGCATAAGTATCTGTGGTGACGTTACGTTACTTAAATTTCCTCATTATATTTAGGTTGTTTTTGTTATAATATAAAGCAGAAACTTAGTTGCAATCATTGAGTTTCTTATGGTTTCTTCTGCATTATTTTTTAACTCTTTGTACCCTTAGAAATAGTTTAGAGACCAAAAATCAATGCAATCTTAAGGCATTTTTATGACAACAAAACGTATCCAAATGAGAAAAATGACGCTTGCGCGACTTTGCATTCGAAAATCTGGAAATGGGTTATGAATATATTTAAAATTGGCTCATATCACAGTGGAAATACTCAAAATTGCCTGGGAACGGGACCAATAAATTATGAAACTAGAGGCATCAGGTGTTGCTCCCTACCCAGTTTTTCTTGATCAGGTCAAGTTCACGTTTAATGGGCACTTTTATACTAGCAACACGCAGCTACAACATCTGTTGCTGGTTAAAAAAAGGTGCGAGCTAAAATATAGAAAATTCACCAAAGATGAAGGGAGTCACCACAATTGTTATTGGCGTGGTACTAACCGCTTGTCCATTAGAGGCGGGAATTTAGTATAACAATTGTGGTGACTCCCTTCATCTTTGGTGAATTTTCTAAAATTTTAGCTCTCGTCACGTTGCGTATGCCTCTTTGTCTGCCTGTATCTTGGGACTTTACAGTCTAGAACTCTCAGCTTTTACATTAAATATAGTGCTACCAAAGTGCTATCCAAACACCAATATGCGGAAATTTATCGTACTATTTTTCTATGATTTTCTTCATATCAAAGGCTAAAAAATTCGTACGATTGTCATGTTCGTAGCTGTGGAAATGCCCATACACACCTGATCATATTAATAGGTACACACCGGAATTTTTTAATTATAGATGGTTTTTTCGTACTTTTAGTGTTGACAACTTTATAATTTTTGGTTTTTTGTTGTTGTCAATGTCTGGCCACACTGTGACAAAGAGTTGAAAGAGGGGCTGCCCCGTATATCAAAGCTTTTCTATAAATTGGGAGTCCACCACACATTTCGCCTGATCATAATAATAGGTACAGTCTCCGTTTCTCACAAGTATCAAGTGAATAATTTTGTAATCAGTGATCTTTTGATAACTAAAGGTAAATTAAGTATATAAGTATATAAATGTCAATACAGAGAATTAAATAATTATTTCTTTTAGAAAAAATGGGTCGAAATTCTCATTGTACTAAAGAAGAAGCTCGATTGGTTCTTAGTCTGAAAAAAGAAGGCAAATCTTTACGAGCCATCGCCAAATTAATGAACAGGTCTCATAATTTTGTTAAAAATGCATTAGAAAGAAAACCAAGACAGGAAACCCGTGGAAGGCCACAAAAAACAACAGAAACCCTTCACCACTACATAATAACTTTGAGCAAAAAGGACCCATTTAAGTCATCGAAGGCTATTGCAGCCGAAATTGGGAATTCAGTTAGTGCTCCAACTATCCGAAGACGACTACAAGATGCCAACCTACCAGGAAGAATTGCCACAAAAGTCCCACTTATGCGCAAAGAAAATATCACCATGAGGCAAACTTTTGCAAGGGACCACAAAGACTGGGTAGAATGCACCGGGGAGAAAAAATGGAGAAACATATTATGGAGCGATGAAACCAAGACTAATTAGTTTGGGAATGACTGTGAAAGGCATGTTCGATGCCCTAATGGAAAGGAATTCCATCCACGGTTTACAAAAAAAAACAGTCAAACATGGAAATGGCAATATAATGGTATGGGGTTGCTTCTCCTGGTACGGCGTAGGTCCAATTTATCAGACTACGAACAAAATGAATGCTGAAGAGTACAAATCCATATTGGAAACAGTTATGGTACCGTATGCAGAAGAAAATATGCCATTACGTTGGGTATTTCAGCAAGATAATGATCCTAAACACACATCAAGGCTGTTATCTAAATTTTTCGAGGACCAAAAAGTTGACGTTCTGAAGTGGCCAGGCCAATCCCCCCACACGCTGCCTCGTGTGCATTGGAACGTCGCGACGCGCCCATCTCTGCCTTAGTCAGAGTTGATGTGTGTACCTATTAATATGATCAGGTGTGTATATGCTATGCCAACATTTGTAAATTTTTGTTTTGTCAAAATAATAAGTATGATATAATAAGATGACAAATTTTGCCACGGTAAATGCTTACGACTCGTGATGTGGGATGTTAGATGTGCTCAGTGTAATTACGCTATAACTTACAATTTTTTGGCGTGTAGGGCCATAAAAAATGGCCAATGACCTGTTTCCAGACAATGAACCGCCCTCCCTTGGGAATACCGATTTCAGGTATTATTAAATTATAATCGGGAAAAAATGCGAGCCTTGGCCTGAACTGGTATATAGTATATAATAGACGGGCTTGACCGACTTTCTCACTTCTTTTTCTCTGTGTAGTATTTATATTTTTCATATTTTTTATGTTTTCAATTCATATTTTTCTCAGCTTCAATAAAAATTTAAAAACACCGACTCGGAATTTTGGAACAGGGCCGATAGCCTATGAGTCGCCTATTTAATACCTACGGTTTTTGAAACTTGACCCAGCCTAATGTATACATTTAATTTGAAAAGAAAGGATACACTCTGAGGGAGAAATCGTTACCTAAGACTTAATTTCGGAATCAAGCAAGAAAATAACTAGAAAATCACAAAAAATCGAAGTAAAACTGCAGTTGGCTTTGAATCAAAGCTGAAATTGTGTATCCAAGCGGAGTTCATTTACTCGGCACAATTTTCTTTACTATACTCCCTCTATACGATTCGAGATACAACAATTTTTATGTGACAATGTTGTCAAAGTAAATCATTTCAATTTTTTTTTTTTGCATTTCTAACTATAAAAAATTAATGATTTATACGCTTTCGATTGATTTTATTGCAAATGAAAAGCCAATTTATTTTCGTCTATATCTAACCATTCATTTTATTTGCTCTGGTAGAATGTTTTTATGGGCATTTTTATGGAAATTGAAAAATCATAATGCTGACGACAGTCATCCAAATCGCCAGCTCTCACCCCAGCAAAAAAAAAAAACAACGACAACAACTCAATTCAACTCCAGTGGTCCATTGCATGCAGTTGCAGGGGTCTGGGGCTGCCCCTCCTGGCAATGACACCTAAGTGAATGGCTGTTGGCTGTTTCAGTTGCATGTCGCGGTTGACTTTGTTATTTTTTGTCCATTGGGGCCAATGGGGGCCAGTGGGCAGGTCACCTGTTGCAAATTTATCAAATCGCCAGTTAAAGCTGTCAGATCGGTGGGGGATGTGGCTATAACCAAAGGCGATCAGCAACATGTGGGCAATTTAAGCCGACAAATTTATGAATGAAAATTGGTCAACACGTGGCTGACTATAGCTATTAGCAGTTTGTGGCATTTGGTATTAAATGTCACAACAAAAGCCAATGAAAACAGCAGCAACAGCAATTTAATGCTGCTGGCGTCGCTGCTGCACAAATTGTGTGTGAAAAAGTGCATGCACACACACACACACACACACAGGAAAAAACACATAAAAAGCGTGGCTGCTGCTGTTGCATGCAACAGTGCGTTTTGCTGCAACACACACACACACACACACACACTTGCAGTCTTTTTTTTTTTTGCAATTCTCGCGCAATGCGTTTGAAATTGAAAGTGTTGCTGACACCCACACACACACACACACACACATATATTGATTGCTGTTGTTGTTGTTGTTGCTGGTTGGTGTTAACAGCATGTTGCACGTGTCAACATAAAAGCTATTGCAGGTGTGGGTTTTGTCCCCACCATCAATGGACAAAAATCAGCCTGTAATTGATAGCGCATTTTGGCCCTGTCTATCAGTCACTATTGTTGTTGTTGTTGTTGTTGTTGCTGTGCATTTAGCCACTCAATGTTTGTATTTTTTTCCCATTTGACAGCAATTAATTCACAGCCTGCGGTGGCTGATTAAGTCAGCATAACATTGATGATGCCATTGATGTGCCCAAAACTAAATCTACACAAATAAACAATGGCCAATGACTGCCAAGTGTAGCGTTTTAGCCACAAAACCACACACAACTAATTCATTGTTAAATGTCACATAGAAATACACCAAAAATTCGGAGAGAACCATTTGATATTGATAGTTTTCGTTATGGAAAATTTCATCAATTTTAGCAAATATTGAAATATTGAATTTGTATTTGAATGTTGCATGCAACAAGCCAAATGTCTTAGCTGATCTTGGCTGTCTTGGAGCTTGGACTTGGAAGGGTCTAAAGCAGCGATGCCCAGCCTTATGCTCTTTGAGTACATTTTGTTTTTGTAATTGCACGGAACATAGGAAATCAATGATCGTATACATGCAGGGCGCGAGGCATACGAAACGACACACATGCTAACGATTCCGTGATTATGCGACGCGTAGAACAAAAACCGGTTTTGTTCTCTTCTTTGATTGGTGTTTGCGAGCGCAAGCAAACTGACCAACAACAATTCATTATTGGTATTGGTGCTTTTCTTTGTGAGTATTGGTGAGTGCTCTATCGTATGCGGCTTTTGGGCATGCTTGGTCTAAAGTCTTCTCATTTCTTTTTGCTATCTTAATTAGTTAAGTTTTAGTTTTTATTGCATTGCCTTGCTTTCTCTTCTAGTTCTTGCTTCTTCTTATGGTCTTTTTCATTCTATTCTTTGAGTATCTTACTTTCTTTCTCATACATATTTTCAAAATTTTTTCGATTTTAATTTTTTTTACATATTTCTTAAACATAAATATTTACAAATGTTATTCTAAAAGTATTTTTCAAAACTCGAAATAGTTTGGGAAATACAGCCAATTTAGTAGAGCAATGTCATTGCTCAGAGGTGCAACTGGCTTCATTCAGACGCATAAGAAATCGCGTCGTTTCAAGGCACCGACGTAGCAACAAGTGCAATTGCAACGCTTCCTTCGTGTGTTGCAACAACAAAGTCCATCCTAATCGACTAACGGCGTCTGCTGGTCGCACATCCAGACATTGCAATAGGTAAGCGTCAGAGAACTGCAACGAGTACTTTATTTTCGAGTATACTCTCGCATTTACTCGGCTTGTTTTTGCTCGCCGCGTTGGTTTGACACACACCAAATGATCGCAAACACATTGAGTCAGAACGAGTAAGCTTTTTTAATTGAAGAAGCTTGGTAAAACTGTCGGCAATATGTGTTCCAGCGAGCTTTACGGTAGCTACGGGCGAGTAAGTGTAAGTTACACACTTAAACACTCGCGGATTGCTCGCCTTGTTGTTCCCAGCAAACAACTGAGCGATTGTTTAATCGCCAATCCCCAAAAAGAGTCTTCTGAGAGTCGCGTGGAAGATTATCGGAAGATTTAATATTCTAGCAATCTTTCCCTTGACTCCCAGAAGATTGTTTAGTCGCCGATCGCAGAAGAGCGTCTTCTGGGAGTCGCGGGGAAGATTTCTTGAAGATTCAATCATCTAGCTATCTTCTGGGAGTCGCGGGGTAGGTTGCCAGAAAATTCAATCTCCCAAACGATCGTTTGGCGATAGTCAGCTTATCTCGAAAAAGAGGGAATGAAGAATTACTTAATAAACGGGACCGCTTAGCTTTCAGAGACAAGCATCAAAGAGACAATTTTACAATAACAAATACATTATCTCGAAAACGCGGGAGAAGCTTAAGTAACGGAACAGCGCAACATTCAGAGACTAGGAGCTTTACATATTTTTATATTATATTATATATTTTTATATGAAAACGTTATAGTTAGGTGACTCTTCTGGGCGACTCTATTGCGACTCTTTCAATTGAGTCTTTGGCGATCCTTCTGGGGGACTTTTTTGCGACTCTTTAAAAAGGCTCTCTTGCGACACTTCCAGAAGACTGTTCCGCGACTCTTCTGGAAGTGTCGCTGAAGTGGCTCACTTTCTCCCAACAGACGATCAGAAAACTATCAGAATGCGATATCGTGGGCGATTAAATTAAACTTCTTGGCGAGTCGCCTGCGACTCTTTGGCGATTAAAAATGTTTGCTGGGTTGTTTTGTATAAACCAGCGTTGGTCAACGAGAACGAGGACAAAAAGTGAAAATGTATTGGTGTGCCAAAATAAAGCGCCGTGAATTTGACTCGACCTGGCAGCATCAAAGGCTAGTCAGCGGCTGAAAGGCTTTATGCTCTCTTCTCCTCAGCTTCGGCTTGCGTTCGGCTCGTATATGTGTTAATAGCGAAATGTCTTTGCCCCCCAGGGTGTACTGGGGACCATCGCTGGTATAAGCTCTAAAACAAAAACAAAAAAACTGCCGTCTTATACATGCCAAAATCATGGTATATCTTTTGCTTTGACAAGTTGTTGTTTTTGCTGGCTTGTAAGAGTTGTGTTACTCGTGTACGAGCTGTGATCGCCCATAGTCCGCAGTAGATCTTTGATTTCGGCAACAAGAACTCTCGGCGACTTGTGGCCGAAGCTACAAGTCAACGCGGCTATTTGTACTTGCAAATACACGAGCTCGCGTATACAATGATACGTAAATACACGAGTGCTTTTGCATTTTTCCCTTTGAGTATTGAGTTAAGTTTACTTGTATTGCATTGGTAGTACGGGTGAACGATTTAAATTGTGACAGATCGTTGCAGTTCTCTGGAGACTCGCGTCAAAATTACACAAAAAAAAAAGATCAAATAACAGCTCTATCTTTAATAATATCAAAATAATATAAATTTTTCATATCAATGGGATACCATTTCCACCTAAACATATGGACGCGATAATATCATCTTGATATTTTTCCAGATGAAAACCGATTCCATACTCAAAATACCCGTATCGTAAATATCGTGATCTTGTTTTTCTGAGTAGTGTCAAAAATGTTGCATTTTCAATTGGTCGCCATTTATGACAGTTTTTTTTATAGCTGAGGCAAGAGCTGTAAAAAACTGTTCATATTATAGGTTGTTCTCCATTTTTCGCTTCGCTTTCCTTAATCCCGAAAGATGATAACCAACAACACACTTTTTTTAATGGAGGCCCTACTTGGGAGGCCGAGATCTTTTCAAATATCCCACGTATTAACAAATTTTAAATTTTGGATTTTTCTTCATAAATTGTGGAACCAAATTTTCCGTTTTCTTTATACATAAAAAAGACTTATTTTCATCTTTCACGTTTAGAATATACCCCATTTCAGATTTTCAGAAACCTTTTGATTGGATTTTATAAAGGAAACCAACACAAGCCGAACCTATCGAAATAAAAACTCTGAACCTGAAATAGAACTAGATTTGATATTATGAGCTCTTTAAGATTTCTGATTTCATTGAAACAGAAAAGTAGTATACCTCGAGTCTAACTGCGTTGGGTAACATTCAATATATTTCTATTTAAAGCACTATTTTTGCCCGCTTAATGCTGCTTTCAAGTTTCTCAAAAGTAATGCGATAATCATTATTTTCGATTTTTAGTTTACATACAAGTCATAATGATTATTTCAAATAACATAAAAAAATGACCAATTTTGTGAGTTGCAACCCTGTAAAAATTATGATAAGCTTATGTTCACTGATACCAAAACTGGTCTCGGTTTGCTCCATCAGCTCTTGTTTCCCAGATATGGCCGAAAAACGAAAATGTTGAGTTTTTGGCACTCTAGGATTTGTGAAAGCCACACCAGACATAAATATCTGGATTTGTGAGCTATTTTCGACAGAACAAATATCAATGCATCTTTAACAAATCAAAGGCTCTATACAAGTACAGCAGAAAGTGTCCCAATTGGCCTCTAAAGCCAAAAATGTTAAGCTGTTTCCGGTAAATTCGACTAGTACCAGTATACTTTATACTTCGATTCTCTGAAGAAATATTTTGAATATTATAGCATCTAAGAAGTATAATATCCGATCGTGATATTTGTTTTACGTCTTTCGAATTCACCGAATTACTGACCGATGGTAATATGGAGCATATAAAAGTCGAGTCAAATGTTCAGATTGAACGAGTCAATAGAATATTGAGGCCCATGCTAGGAAAATTTTTTGTGCCTCTCAATCAATCCGACTGGAACAAGCATGTTAACAAGTGGAATTTGCTTTGAATAATTCTGTTCGAAGAAGTACTGGAAAAACCCCGTCTCTATTGTTGTTTAGTTGTGATCAAAGTTGTCCAGTAGTCGATGCGTTAACTGAGTATGTCAAAGAAAACTTGAATTCTGAAATCTGTTGTGACTTTGAATCCTTAAGGCAAAAAGCCAACCCCTAAATAAGACAAACCCAAGAGCAAAATGAAAGAAGATATGCGCTCAGACATAAGACCCCTTTACAATATCAAGTGAACGATGTTGTTGCCACCCGTAATGTTGCCATCCGTAATCCGTAACGAAGTACCATGGCCCATATAAGATCAGTCGCGTGTTACCGAACGCACGTTAAGAAGTTACCAATATCGCTGAACGTCAGCTTACACAGTTAAAGAACAAAGGGATATTCGAACCCGCTAGGCTCAAATCGTCAACGCTGTAAAAAAACTATTAAATTCAGTTAAGATCGAGATCGATCTAATGGTCATATTGGCCGAAGGTAGTCTTTGGACAAATATTTGAAAATAACCGCTAAATTGTAAAAATATCGATAAATATTACTGATAACTTATCATATTATATGATATAAGTATTTATCATAAATCAAGTAGCCTCTTTACAGTTCCTGTACAGATTTAGAGTGACAATCTAGTTTTCCTTCCATAAATTTGAATATGTATTTTCGGTTTAAACAAACTGATATAAATGCAAAAAAATTCTCATAATTAAAGCATTTGTTGGTCTATACGTCTAAATTGTTCCAATAGAAATTCGCTAACCTCACTAGCTAAGAGAGGGTGTTTTATTTTGAAAAAATGGTCATAAAACAAGAAATATCTGACTTTAAAGTCAAATTTAGATACTATCTGCTATTTTTATATAGCGCCATTGTTTTTTATACCGTTGCAAAGGGTATTATAATTTTGCCCAGAAGTTTGCAACGCATAGAAATATTCATTTCCGACCCCATAAACTATATGTATTCTTGATCAGGGCGATGGCTGAGTCGATTGAGCTTTGTCCGTCCGTCTGTCTGTTTCTACGCAAACTAGTCTCTCAGTTTTAAAACTATCGAGCTGAAATTTTGCACAGAGTCTTCTTTTTACTGCACGCTGCTAATATGTCAGAACGCACCGGATCGGATGACTATATCTTATAGCTGTCATAGGAATCATCGGTCCAAAAATGGGTCTTAGTGAGAAAAACTTTTTTGTTTTCAATGCTAGCGTCATAAAACTCGGCCATAATGAATATTATCTGCTTTCAAACAGATTTGCAAATTTTGGTCAAGATCGGATGACTATATCTTATAGCTGCCATAGGAACCATCGGTCGGAAAATGGGCCTTAGTGAAAAAAACTTTTTGGTTTTCACTCTTAGCGTTCTCAAGCTCGGCTATTATTTATATTATATGCTTTCAAACAGATTTGCAAATTTTGGTCAATATCGGATGTCTATATCATATAGCTGCCATAGGACCGATCGGTCGGAAATTGAGTCTTAGTGAGAAAAACTTTTTTGTTCTCAATTTTATCTTTCTTAAACTCGGCGACTGTTAATTTGATATGTTTTCAAAAAGATTCGCGAAATTTGGTGGAAATCAGATGTTTATCTGTCGGAAAATGGGTTTTAGTTACAAAAATGTTTGATTTTTATTTAAGCGTTCATAAACTGTGACGTTTGCATTTGCAAGGGCTACCAATAGATATGATAGTCGAAATTTAGCTGACTAGTTGACTTCGATCTCACACTGTAGCAAATAACACTTATTTTTTGGTATTTTGGCTATTCTTACTAAACAATTCAAAACGAACAAGTGCAAGTAATTAAGCGAAGTTAGTGCAATCTTCTAGTTATTAATTTTACTTTTAGTTGCCCGCTGATGTTTTGAAGGTACAAGAATGGTGAAGCAACATGTTGAGTTGTTAATGTGGCGTCAGCTGCTTAAAGCAAAATAAGGTCTACAACCTTTTTACATAGACTCCTCAAATGACAAAATCGTTACTTCTGCTTTTCTTCCCTCAATTTTTGAATGAAACTTCTCATTACTTTGCTAGTCCGTGGAAGCCTTTACGATGGGTTAGATCCTCCTCAGAATTTAAGGGCTTGAAACATAAAACAGATAAAGAATTTGCCAAAAATAAGAAGACTTTATAAATTTCTAGGGTTACGTATACCCCATCCTCGAAATGTTAACACAATTAGACATTTTGTATATTTAGTATGTTTTTCACAGTCATAAAGACAGATGATAGACCACACGCTGACGAATTTTGAAACGCAGGAATTCGGTGTAAATAGTCGCTAATTCATCTCAGATACATAACTTTCCAAAGCAAAAGATCTCTCTCAATGTCAAATATGGTTTCGATCATTTGTGTGTCATATCAAATGCAAAATTCAAATATCTTATAGCAACTCAACCATTTCCATTCGAGTCTCGATCCTTAAAACACGCCTTAAAGTATGCAATTTATCTGTATTCTCCCCCCCTCCTTCTTTTTTTTTGCCGTGACAATTTGTATCCAAAGCTCTTTTCTAAAAATGTTTGTTACCATTCTCGATACGCCTTTTGTAAAGAGCACATCCCCCAGTCCAGGCTTGTTCGCTGTCGCTTGTCGTCTGTGAGAGGTTTCACTAGCCAAGTGCGACGGCTGCAAGAGCAAGAGCAAGAGCACAGCTATCTGCAGGGAGACCCTCACATGTGTCAGGGCCCTTATACTAAATGCGTTTTTTGCTTAGTTTTATTGCCCAATGCGTCGGCATAGAAAAATCGACAGGCAAAATAAAACAGCCTCAAAATGCAGACAGAGGCAACAGAGTCCCCCCCCCCCCCAATCCTCCCAATTTCTCTCTCTCTTTGAGTGCAGTAAAAATCAAGCGGAAATCTAGGCGAAAAAAATGCGTTGATACCAGGCGGCAGTGTTTTCTTTTTCTATTTCAAAAATTGTGTTTTTGTTGTTGGTTTTTTGTCTATTGAGTTTCAAATTTCGTGGACTCCTGCTGAAGCTGAAGGCTTTGATAAAAAATTTTTGTTGGCAAATGTTTTCTGAAATCCTTCACTCCTGCAGACTCGCATATAAATGGTATGTTTGACACATAGAATGGGCAGGGGGGGAGGGTGAGAGGGTGGGTGGTGGGTAAAGTGGTGCGTTTCAAACAAAATAATATGCAAAATGTTAAAAAATTAAAACTGGAGTGGGAGTGGGTTGACCAGCGGCAGCGGCAGCAGCAGCAAAATTCGCGAATTTTTGTAGTTGAGACAAGCGGTAGGGGGGGGGGAGTACCGCCTGCACATGCTCTCTGTTATCTGTGTGGAGGTAGGGTAAAAGGGATTGGGGTGCAAGGCTTAGAGGGTGTGTATGCGTTTTTGTGTTTTGATTTTCTGTCGCCTTGCAAAAGGACACACAGACTCCACATACATTTAGCTTGAGCTCCAAGTCCAAGGAGAGGGGAAAAACCAGGACATTAAAAATAAATCAAATAAAATTAACACAGCATCGAAAAAAATATTTACAAAAAAAAAAAAAACTTGAAATGAAATGGAACAATTTGGAGTGTGGGTGGATGAAAATCAGGAATACGTAATGAAAGAAGTCTGCAAAATTTTTAGAGAATTATTATTTTATGATATTTAAGCTAACAAAAAAAGATACTTAAATCAAGTATAAATGGTCTCAATGGTATGAAAGTAAGTACCAAAATACTTAAACCAAGTGAAAATACAGAAAGATTGCTTCTATCCCGACATACTTGATTTTAGATCAGCGTTTCTCAAGAAGAACTAGGCCACAAAGTGAGATTACACTGCGCAAAGAAAGGTAACCTTTTTATGCAATTATTTACTGTTTAACTACTGTTACTATGTACATGCTGAGCTTTGAAATTTCACTGGGATAAGTGAATCATAAATTGTCATCAACTTTCCACTCAAATGTACAGAACTTTTTTGTACTAATTGTACATCGGAAATAAAACGCCGCAAAGTAGCGCTGAGCTATTTCATCCAACGCTAGAGAGCAAATGAAAAACTGTTTGCTCTCTTGGCATAAGCCTCAGTGTGCGTTAGGTCCTTGTCGCCTTCGGGGCTGTTTCGAAACATGTTAAGTACATTTAGAGCTTAAGAACGACATGGTCGTGAAATTTGAGTACCTCTTTACAGCAGAAAGAACAACCCTTATCAGCGATTCTCGATCGCACACACTGCACCTGTTGTGCCGTCTGCGTGTGCGGCCTGCTAGCGCCGTACACCAAACACCGCTTGTTGTTGCAACACTTTGAAGCGACGCACAGTGGTCCAGCCGTTTTTGTTGATAAGTTAAAATTTTTTTAGATAAAACGACAGTTTAAATGCACAAATTAAGGTAGCCAAAATATTGCTTGGATATGTTTACGAATATAAATGTTGCAGCCGCCCAAGTCAATTTTTCGAAATCCGAAAAATGCATAAATTTTGGTTTATTAATTAAGTTTGACTTATCATAATCTTCGGCTATAGTGAGCATTTTAAAGTTATTAAAATTTTGTTAGATAGGTGTACTATTTCTATTTTTTATAAATATATAATATTTTAAAATCGAAATTCCTTTTCCACAGATACCTTTTGCCACAGATACCTATTTTACACCTATTTTCAAACTTTCCGAGGCTGGCAAAAGTTGTCTTCAAAAGTCTTCCAAAAATTTATTACTTCATTTTACAGTTTAATATGTCCCCTTTAAGGAAAATATAATTAGCCGACACCGATCGAGACCCAACTCGAGAAAAAGTGATTTATGTGAAAACAGTCAAGGTTTGTTTGTGTACGCCTTAGGCCATTCGCACATGGCTCAAATTGTCATTGTAACGTATGCAAAGTGATGTTCGAGAGGTATACGAATAAGATTCGCAAGATCCGCTCTGCGTAATCGGCTTTACATGCATGCTGCATAGCGAATATACACTGCTCGCCACTTGAATAGGACACCCTTTATGCTCTCTTTAAAACTGCTCGTAACTCGAAAACGAAATGGTAGAATAACGGTATTTTTTGCATATTATCTTTGTGCAAGCATTCTTCGTTTTTTCTGGTATATTCCAAGCTTTGGAATAGAACCGTTATAAAGTTGTTTGCACTTTATGCCACTTGAATAGAACATGCATTTTATTTGGTCGGTATCGTTGACACGTGCACACAAATTTTGGTTTACTTAAACTTTTTGCTTTAATTGAAGTGTATATAAAATTAAAAAAAATTAAAATGGGGCGTGGCACTTCATTATCTGAGTCGGAGAAAGGAAAAATCCAACTTACAAGGATTCTGGCCTTTCTATTGCCAAAATAGCAAAAACAGTCGACAGTAGCCGTCACGTCATAACAAATTTTTTACGCACCCACAGTGTGCTTACCATCGCGGACAAGCGACTTATATTAAGAGAAGCTTCCAATTCGCACGACTCTTTGGCCAAGATAAGGGAAAAATGCAACGTTAAAGCAAGTTTGACAACCCTGCGTCGTGTTATTAATAATGCTACACACCTGAAGAGACTAAAAATCAAGAAGAAGCCACCTCTTAACAGGGCTCGGAAGTTACTACGCCTTGATTTCGCGCGCGCACATGTCACCTGGACTTCGGAGTGGCAACGTGTTGTTGTTTCGGACGAAAAAAAGTTTAATTTGGAGGGCCCCGATGGCTACAGCTACTATTTTCATGATCTTCGAAAAGAACCACACCATCTTGATAAGTTGCACAGCAGTGCTGGAGGTATCATGGTATGGGGGGCCATTTCCTATTATGGCACCTGCGAGCTTAAATTTATTCCAACCACCATGAATGCGTTGTGTTATAATGGTATATTGAAAGAGGCCTTTCCACACTTCCAAACTCTTTTTGCAAATCTGGATGGCTTTATCAACATGATAATGCCCCTATACATACGGCCCGGATTGTTAAATCGTATACGTGGAGTTATTAAACTGGCCACCCTATTCACCGGACTTGAATATCATTGAGAATGTGTGGGGATGGCTAACACGTGAAGCATATGGATCAGGTCAGCAATATTCGAGCGTTCCCGAACTAATTGCAGCTATCAAATTAGCATGGGGCTCGATATTGTTGAATTATTTGGGAAAATTGTATGCATCCCTTCCAGACCGAATGTGTGAGGTTTTGTGAGAAAAAAGGAGGCTCAACACACTATTAAAAACTTTTTTTTGGTTTAAAAACATGTTAGTAATTTCTTATTTAAGTAATATTGTTATTTGAAAAGGATTGAAATATTCTTAAATGGTTTTTAGATAAAGTGTCCTATTCAAGTGGTGCAAAATGATACTCCAAAATTTGTTACTTATTGGTTAACAATGTTTTTTGTATACTTACAACTTTTGAAGAATTTTGTAATTTTCGTCTTATTACTACATTTAAATAAACTTTATAAGAAAACAAAAATTATTTTCCTAAATGGCTTGGTTTAGCAGCAATTAATTATAGAAAATCGACTTTAGAGGTGTCCTATTCAAGTGGCGAGCAGTGTATATTGAATATATTTACATACATACAGGACATATCATATGTGACCTAGAGCCTGCTAAAAAGTTCTAAAATTATAATTATAATTTTGACTGTTAAAATTTAATTTTATTTTTATTTTTGTATTATTTTTTTTTGTTTATTTTTTTTATTATGTCATCGGAT
Source organism: Lordiphosa magnipectinata (assembly GCA_037044535.1). Taxonomy (NCBI): domain Eukaryota; kingdom Metazoa; phylum Arthropoda; class Insecta; order Diptera; family Drosophilidae; genus Lordiphosa; species Lordiphosa magnipectinata. The sequence continues at coordinate 164,647 of JBAMBO010001731.1, read as the reverse complement.
CGGCATATTCAAAGTTCCCGAAAGTGTCAACCTGGCTGTCGACGTCAACGACGAATATATGTATCCAATATCAGTTAAACAACGGCAAAACTGTTCCTCGTATTATATTTAATTAAACAAAATTTAAATAGCAGGATATTTTACTTATATCCCAGAAGATCTATTCTTGAAATCTAGACTTTTTATACTAACTTTCACGCAGATCTATGCTTGAAATCGAGACTATTAATGCTTACTTTCAAGAAGATTTATTTTTGAATTCAAGACTTTCCATGCTTACAACCAAGAAGATCTATGCTTGAAATTGAGACTTTTTATGCTTACAACCAAGAAGATCTATGCTTGATATGAAGCCGATTTCATTTAAAATCAAGAATTTCAATGTTAAAAATTCATGCTTGGTTTCAGTATCTTCGGCTTGGATTCAAGAATATTTCGTCTTACCGTACTTTTGACATCAAAAATGCTAGATATCAAACACGATCGGCTTGGTTTTTTCTCTGAGTGTAACATTGGGCCAGATCAGATTGTTTTGAAGTAATCTATTCAATTATTAGGGAAACTCCAAAATTCCCGACTTTAGGACGCACCCCTTCTCTTTTAGGTCTAGACCCTCTGTGTTAGAAACGAAATTCGTGCTTGTGACCCAAATCAGAGAAAAACTTTCAGTGGCCTACGTCACAGCTGTACCTAGTGGGTCAAATTAGCATACCTTGCTGGGTCGCCGAAGATATGGTTTGACTGACTTCGATCAAAACTAGGTAATTTGGGTCGCCGGCAACGTAGTGTGTTTGCCTTTGTCAGGGTTTGGAACCCTAGAGCGGGTATGGGTTAAGTTTGGCCAACCTGTGCTGGGTCGCCGTCAGGTGGCTAGGGTTGACCTATCATTGCCCGTTAAGGGTAGTGTTTTGCTTGGAGATCCTCTACGCTGAGCTGGGTCACCGTCAGCGAGGTGGCCAAATTATAGGAATTTTTTCCTCCCCAAGTCCCGACACTTTTATAAATATTTTGTAAGTGACAGGACTGAGTCCTACCTCAGCTGAAAAACTTCCCTGCAGATGGTACTTAAGTTAAGTTAATCATATTACTACAGCTCAAGTCAATAGTTTTTGATTTTTCTGAGTGTACTTATAACAAAGGGCCATGCAAATGTTTGACTAAATGCAAAAATAATAAAGTATAATAAACATAAGCGATTAAGTAGACACAGCAAAAAAAACAAAAAAAAAAACAAAACAAACGAATACTCGACATTTGCTTTAATATGCGAAATATTAACAAGACGTTGGCGGTGCTGGAAGGGAGGGAGGGCCACCAACAAATCATGCCCCAAACAATGGGCCACATTTTGAAGTCGTTTTTGGTCTGGCCAACAACTTATATCAAACAATTACACATATTTTGCATGCGGTAGCAGCTCGAAATTTGAACAATTGCCGAAGACTCCAACAAGTTGCAGTAATATGCAAAACTCTCCGATAAACAAGCAGCAGCCACACACAATGCAAGTAACTCACCCGGCCTCGTCTTCAGATGCTGCTGAAGAAGTTGTAGCCGAACGTAATGTGGCCAACGAAGCATGCAAAGCAGTTGCAGTTGCACAGTTGCACAGTTGAAGCTGTGGCACAGTAGCACCCAAAAATAGTTGTCTCTCCCTCGCTCGCTCTGTCTCTCTATATATCGCCCACGATGAAGCACGACGCGTCGGCGGCGTTGCTCCTATGAGAAAACGTGCGCCCACAAAACAAAAAGAAGCCACCGCGACGTTGGCTACAAGCGGCTACTGGTGGCCCACAGCAAGATGCACAACTGAGGCTTCTCTATGATCCTATGTAATTTTTTGGTATACTCTTGAGAGCAAAGACCATGTTTAATTTGGCAGTTAGTTTGGTGAAATTGAAAGGAAGCTTAGATTAAGATTGAAGCAGTGACCGATATTTTATAGTCTTATCCAATTGTTGAGCAAGTGCATAATTTAAAAGTCGATAGCAATGCCTACTGATGATAGTATGCTAGCTAGCAATGACCCCTGGTAATGAAATTGCTATACAGACAACAAGTTTTTATTGTTAGTTATTGAATAGTTAGCATAACTATTCGAAATTTCTTCCAGGAAAAGCAGCTTCTAGCTAAGGCAATGCCCATCAATATCCAGACACCCTGTTAAGGTGGCCTATAATGCTTCAGAAATGGTTACCAAGAAAAATACTAATTAAATATGGTCCTACACTACCTTGTAGAATTCGTATAGAAAGCGGTATGTGCGCCAGGATTGTCTAAAAGGGCGATAATGGTCCTTTAAGAGAGACCAACTTATCTAACCAAGAGATTGAGAGAAGCTTGGCCCTGGCCCTTCTTTGGAGGTGCAGTTTGAGCCAATTTTACATTTTTTACTCATCCAACCAGACGTTAACCTGTAGACTAACCAGCTTCTAACTTGTAAATGGACTTAATCTTGGGTTTGTCAAAAAGAACAAGACCAAAAAGTGAGAGTGTATTGGTGTGCGAAAATAAAGCGACGCAAACTAGATCTGACCTACTGCACCGACCGCTGCATGGAGATGAAGTATTATAGATCAATTTTGAGTGGTGTTAAGCGATAATGTCCAACGAAATACTTATAGTGCCCGTTAAGCTACTTTATAGCAGAGGTTCCCAGTCATTGCCCCTGGGGAACGAACATACTAGAGAGTTCACACTGAATGCTTGCCGAAGTCATGCATCACTGTGTGTTAGGAAAAGACTCTAAATTTGTTCCAGGTGGCAGCAAACTTGACTTGACACTGTGGCTTGTATTGATCCTGCCAATTCAACCACTAGTGGAAGGTGATCTGAACTCAGAGCATAGTGGATCTCTATTGTGAAGTCGTGAACTCTTAGTCCGTTGAATATTTCAAATTCAATGTCACTGGCGTGTTTCGTTGGGCATACGGGTAGTGGTTTGGATGACCTGTGGCTAGGGTAGACGACTTGTCCATATAAACAGAAACAAGTTTTTCATCGATTCTGTGCATAATCTAGGAAATATTTTTATAAAAAAGAAAACCAAATTAGATATTTGTTGCTTAAGCATTGAGGATACGCTTGCTTGCGATCCTTCTACCGCTTGCTCCTCTTCCAATCCTTCCACCGCTTCATCCTCTCCCTGTTTTTGTGTATTTTGCAAAATGTAATAAATGCACCACAGACGAAGGCTTCCTGCAGACTTATACCCATTGCATTTGCTTGGTAACACCAGGACCTGAAGGAAAAACTTACTCCCAATGCTGACAATGAGGTTATCGAAGGTAGAGCGAAAATCCAATTAACACAACCTGAATGGATGTCATTTGAAGATGAAACTTCTCTAAACTGACTTTCACCCCACCAATTTGAGGTATAGTTCAAGGCGCGTTTTTTGATTTTAATCTGCTTTCCTTAGAAGGCCTAGCCTACAAATGCTCAACAAAGTGTGATGTTCACCGCAAAATGAATTTTAATGCCATTGAAGAAACAAGAAAGAACGTCGGTCAAGCCCGACTATAACATACTCTGTACCCTTAACGTCGCAGCTCGCATTTGCTCACGAGTTATACGCGCTCATCTCTAAGTTTCACTCTCTCTCTCTCTCTCTCTCTCACTAAGATTGCCGTTCAATAGAATGATGGGTGGGGGGGTGGGGGGTGTTTACTGGCCGTTTTTCTCATAACTTGCTCATAACTTGAGTATCGTTCATTCGATCTTTATCATTCCTTCAGCAAATCGATGAATAATTTTGTTTACAAGGTATCTCTAGAAGGTACGAACGATCTATCTTCAAAACTGTAGGAGATATGACGTTTTTTCCACAATGCGGGGGCGGGAGGGGGCGTGGCAAAAAATGAAAATAAACTTGATCTGCCTGCAAGTATAAGAAATATGTGGCATATATTTATAAATGTCAAACCTCTATCTCTTACCATCTCTGAGATCTCTTCGTTCATACGGACGGACGGACAGACAGACAGACGGACAGACGGACATGGCTATATCGACTCGGCTGTTGATGCTGATCAAGAATATATATACTTTATAGGGTCGGAAACGATTCCTTCTCCCTGTTACATACTTTTGCACAAACTTAATATACTCCGTGTACATTTGGTAGAGAGTATAAAAATATAATTTTACCAACCGCCTAAGTTTCTATATAACTGAAAAGTGCTGCCCATCGCGATCGGTGCTGCCAAGCTTCCAATTTTATTTTGCTTAAAACTCGACTAACAAATGAACTGATCGCTCCCAAGGCTTAAAAATAACTCAAAGTATACGTTCCATACTTGTCCAACCTCTAGGTAGTCCCCATCATCATCACAGAGTGTAGAGTTGCAGTAAGAGCTTGTGTAAATATTCCCATTCAAGAGGCTTAATTAACTTAGGGAATAAGATTTATTATAAAGGCCAACAGCCATTTTAGTCCAGCCTTCTCGTTGCAAAATTCTGATCCAGTTTTGTGTACTGATTCCAAAACTGGTTTCGGTTTTTCTTCATTAGTTCTTGATTTTACCGTGCAAAAAGATCTGTATTTATGAGATTTATACGACAGTATACATATTAATGCAGCCTATAAAAATCATAGAAGCAGCATCAGCAAACCCCGAAAGCGGCGAAATCAGCCATTGAAGAGTAATTTTCATCATATTATGGCAAATTTTTCCAACTTAACCGTCGTGTACAAGCCATTGCGGTGGTTGGATTTTAATTACAATCGCTTTAGCATGTAGCCTAAGGGCTCTTATATTTTCACAAATTTTGTTGCATTTAAATCAGTTGCATGGACAAAGTTACAGCCGGTTAATCTCGAAAAAATGAATTAAAGATTAAGGCAGGACAACTAGATTGATACATAGAATGGGCATAGGAAATATTAGAAGACTAAGTGATCTAACATAGAACTTACATTAATTGTCAAGCAAATGTACAATAACATTCAGGCAGTACTAGATTCAAACAATTTCCCCCAAATTCAAATGACATAAAAATTTTATGAATTGGGCTACGAATGGGCCCAATGAGTTCCGCACTCACCATAATCTCCGGACTTAGCCCTTTGTGACTTTTATGATTTTCAAAATTTAAACAAATGGCTGTCGGTAAGCAATTTCAGTAAAGAGTCTATCTGTGAAACGAATGTATATGTTGATGAAATTGACCATTCTTATTATTTGATGAGCTAATAATACTGGATTCCTGAAAAGCTTCGCATTAGGGATTTTCTTCCCAATGTCGAGTTCTCACTGTCCCTCTGTATAGACCAGCAGTAATCAGCAAGCATATAACTATACCATTTTCGCGATACCGAGCTTCCATAGTTGGCAAATATTGGTGAAAACGTTCTCCGCCTTCCTCAATTAGATCTAAATTTTCAGGATTAATACTCCTAAATGGCATCCTAAATTTTTAAAATTTAGGAGCATGTCATTAGCGAGTGGCTCGAAGTTTTTGTGTTTAAAACTGCCCAAGAAATTGTTAGCTACAACCACAAATAACTACCAAGCTCTTTCTACGAGAATGTTCATTGACTTAAAGAATTCCACGTCTTTAATAAATTTTCGTATTTGTAAACCAACGAATAGTCCCGCCGCCAATTTTTTTGTGCTAACTAATGGAAACGTTTCGAAAACTGAAAACTGAAAACCACTTCCATTTGTGTTTAACGCATTGACAAATTGTTTCATTAGGTCAAGCTTAATGTGAAGCGGTGGTAAAATAATTTTGCCCTCTTTAATCAGCGGCTTTTGAATAATAAAATGATTAATTTGTGATTAATTAATGATCGAGTCCAGAGGTATTGTGGTCACTGCAAAGCCCTTTTTCGAGTGGAGCTCCTGGAAATCGGGTGGAGCAGCTTTCAAAATGATAGCTGGAGGCTGCAATTCTAGCTAATTATTTGACATTGTTTAGCTATTTAACAGTCGATATCTGGTGGGAAAAATATCTAAATTCTCACTGCTGATACATATGTATGTACATATGCCGAAAATCGACGTACATGTTTATGCATTCATGTGTATGTATATATTTTTGCGGGTGTGATGTACTCGTGATATATATGTATGTAGTATTTGAAAGCCAATAAATGAGTTGACAATCAATAAAGCATAATATTTTCTGTGTTATTTCAGATTGATATCCATCAAAGCCGATTGTGTTAGTCGTTTAGACCGGTCGATAATTGGCATAGATATTTTAGAGGGCGAACTGAAGATCTATACACTAGCAATGAAAGACGTCCATAACCAGCACACGAGCGCCAATCTCACATCAATTATAGTCGACGTCTTACAGTCCTACAATGTATCTATGCGTCAGGTGTACACCTATACAGTTGACAACGGAGCCAACATGTTTCGTGTGGGCGATATAATGGAAAACATTTGCAAAGCTGAACTGGATGATGCTGAGGGTGAATGCACACAGTATGGTAGATATGGATTTACAGTATAATCAGATAACTACAATACTTCGATTGCCTTCGATTTCTTTAAGGAATTACATATTGATATGTCTAGAATTAGATTAGTTTGCAAAAAACTACGAACTCCCATATGCCTTAATTTGTTGCTTGCAAGCAATTTAAAGAAACCAATTCTCCACTGTTCTACAAGACGGAACTCTACATTTAAAATGTGCGAACGCCTACTTGATCTCAAACATTTTTGCATTGAGCATTCGAGCGACATAAAATCGGTTCATTTAAGCCAAGCAGAATGGCAAAAATTAGATGCCGTTTTTTCAGTACTACGTCCACTGTATGACGCTTCGTTAAAACTTCCTAAATCTGATCTCCTGCCTAGGGACTTTTTTGTTATCTAGTCAATGTTGTCCGACAGAGTCTCGAAATCACCAGGCAGGTTTAATGCCATTTTGTTAAAAATTTTAGAAAGACGTTCCGAATTTGTCATAAAATCTGCACCCATACTAGCCTCTCTGTTTCTAGATCCTCGATTAAAAAGTCTATTAAGAGATTCGCAAAAGCTAGAAGCCAAACAACACATTGGTAATATTTTTCATAGACTTCAAAGCTTAAACAGTGTTGAGGTTCCGAATTTGGCTTTGTCATTATCTATTTCAGAAGATGACGATGTAGAAAGTTATCTCCGCAATGTTAACGAACAGCAAAGAGTTTCAAAAAATAAAACGATTAATGACATAATTAGAGCCTTCGATGGCATGGATAGAGAACCTGCAAACCGGAGGTTACGAAATTTTTTTTTGGGTTTGCAGCTCTGGTTTTTTTTAATATTTTCTATACACATTTTATGTATCAATCTAGTTGTCCTGCCATAATTTTTAATTCATTTTTTCGGGATTAACCGGCTGTTACTTTGTCCATCCTACTGATTTAAATGCAACAAAATTTGTGAAAATATAGGAGCCCTTAGGCTACATGCTAAAGTGATTGTAATTAAAATCCAACCACCGCAATGACTTGTACACGACGATTAAGTGAAAAATTTGCCATAATATGATGAAAATGAATCTTCAATGGTCTATTTCGACGCTTTCGGGGTTTGCTGATGCTGCTTCTATGATACTGTCGCATAAAACTCATAAATACAGATCTTTTTGCACGGTGTAACCTCTATAATTTTTTGAAAGCCAAAAATACTGCAAAATGTATTTTCCGCGCGCGATACATTGAAAACAAGAGCTAATCAAGAAAAACCGAAACCAGTTTTGGAATCAGTGCACAAAACTGGAACAGAATTTAATACAAAGAAGGCTGGACCTCACAAAAGTGGTCATTTTGTTGACCTGAGTAATAGTTATAATAGTGAAAGGAATTTTGTGTTTAATGAGCATAAATCGGGATTGATTAAGAATATTTTGTTCTTCTTCGTATTCAAATTCTTGTTTCAATACCGATTTAAAATAGTTTGAAATGTAAACATGATTGTACACTTTGCACAAGAGTAAAACAGAAATACAAAAGCTTCAATTGTTATAAACTAAACAGCTTTAAATGAATTGATATTTTCTTAAAAATGAACAGTGATCAAATGTCTCTGGTGAATGCACCCGGAAAAGTAGATTTTGAAACACGAAATAGCATCAATCCATATAAATAGAAACAAGTTTTTCATCGATTCTGTGCATAATCTAGGAATTGTTTTTATAAAAAGAAAAACCAAATTAGATATTTGTTGCTTAAAGCCCCATACGGACATCCGAAGCAACGAGAAGTTTCATACAAAAATTGAGGGAAGAAGAAGCAGAAATTACAACTTCGCCACTTGAACTTTTTGCAAGTACGGAGATCAGAATTTGAATGTCACCCTTAACAGTCAATGTTACGCTTAACAGCACATTTGTGGAGACTATGTAATTATTGTGCTTTGAACAGCTGACGCAGCATTGAGAATGCACCTTGTTAAGTCACTCTGCGCATCGATCAGCTGGAGTGCATTAAGCTAAAGTGAACTAAACAATAAAAATAAAAAAGAACACGGCAGAAAAGCAAAAACGAAAGAGTCGCTTGGAAATGTTTTCACATGATGAAAAAATTTCTTTAACTTTGGCGTTGAAAGAGCGGGATGTTATTTGGGATCTTTCCCACCCCAAGCATTCGACGTTAAATTTTGTAAACAAGGCTTGGGGAGAAGTGGCCGCCATATTACAAAAAGAAGGTATGTACATATGTGAAAAATTAACACTTTGATCAATTCGATTAAAATTTGTACCAATATGTTACAGTGGCTGATTGCCGAAAAGGCTTTAAGTCTTTGCGGGAGAGCTATCGCTATCATGGCAGAAGTGCAAAGCAGACGAAGACTGATAGTCCCAGTGGTGAGCCAATAGATAGCCCTTCTTTTATGGACGATGTTAACATTGATTGGGAATTCGGCGCATTAATGTCGTTTCTGCCGAATGTCTCATCAAAGCGCAGGTAAGCCGATCAATAATATTTTTGTAAATTAATTTAATGAAAGATTCATTATTTTACAGGACATTTCAAACGGACCCCTTGCTTCCTGGTGAGTGCCTGGACAATTCTTCAGTGGATATAGAAGAGTGCATTTCTGAGTCAATGCTGTCGTCAACTCAGGTGGAAGACAGCATCAAAGATGGGGCCACAAGCAGCAGTTACTCCAATTTCACTTGCAAATATAAGTCAACTTGGCATCAATACAAAAAACAGATGATCGAGCAGTGTGACCCACCGCCAGTAAAACTAAAAATACCACAAACTTCAATTCTCGGCGTAATTTTTTCTTAATTTTGGTCACGCTACTCTTACGTTCCACGGTGACGAAACATATGACGAAGTTAGCTAAATTACGAACGTCGGATGTCCGTATGGGGCTTAAGCATTGAGCTTCCTCCTCTTCCAATCCATCCACCGCTTCCTTCTCTTTCACTCCTTCCACCGCTGCCTCTTCTCCCTGTTTCTGTGTAGTTAGCTAAATGTAATAAATGCACCACTGACGATGTAAAAAAAACACTTTATGAAAATTTCGACTTAGAGCATTACAGCTTCGTAGTTGAATTGACTTTTCTGCTACCAAATTATTGTGGCAGCATATGTAGTTGTTGTAGTTTTGGTCTGGCTTATAATGTCTTTCTTACGTGAAATGCTTTTTAGCCGCTGGCACCCAGAGAGAGAGAGAGAGCAAAAGAGACAGAGATGGAGTTAAAACAAAACTTAAACATTTTTGCAGTAGCAATTGACTTCATTTGCAATTGTTGTGCCCGCCTTGCCCTCACCCTGGAATGGCTTTAATAAATATGTTCAAGGAAATGCTGTTTGGTAATTGTTTGCAGTGGCTGTTGTTGTTGTTGTTCTTGTTTTTTTTTTTGGTCAAGACAGTAAAATGCTTTGGACCCTTACTATCAAACGTGAGATCTTTCGATCTTGGGTAAGTGTTTTTGAATATGGCAAAAAGTTAGGCAAACATGTTGCCTTAGTTATTAACTTTGGCAGACAGACACACACACACAGGCAGACAGGCAGAGATAGGAAATGGAAAATCGAAATGAATTCACGCATTTTGACAGCCTGAAACAGGGCCTACCGAGTAGAGGAGTTTGGCTGACGTTGGCGCAGGTCAGTAAACCGCCAATAAAATCAACGTTACCAGGTAGACCGGGTAGCCCGGCTGGAGCAGGACTCCCACTGCATGGAGCAGAGTAGCCCAAAAATGAAAATTGAACTCATATTTATTTTAACTCTGGCTTGGACTCTCCTCGCAATTGGCATGGCAACGTCGTTCTGTTTCCTAGGCCCAATTCATCAACAGCCGTCCAAGCATTAGCCGCCAGCCAGGAGGACCTGCTCCTCCCAGTGTGTGTGTGTGTGTGTGTGTACTCTTTTGTCTACGAATTTTTGAGTTTTGAGTTTGCATACAAGATGAGTTGGAGTTCTACCTATATGAGCCAGAGCGAGTAGGAGATAGCGGAGCTAGCGCGGGAGTCACAGGATGTGTGTGTGTGTGTGTCCCTCCTGGGTGCCGTAATAAAATGTCATTCGTCATTTGGTTTTTGCGTGTGCGTTTCGTACTCTACGGCCTATACGACAACTAATCGCATTGTCTGCGCTTTTTGTATGCAACGCGCATCCCTGCTCCATCCCCATCCCCACCCACACCCCCACCCCACCCACAGCCACTCGTTCGTTGCAACCCGGTTGGAAAAACTTCATTTCTGTGCTCAGTCGCCACATTTGCCGCCTGTCACATTTAACAATTCTATTAATTTGTTTTGTTCTCGTATATCCTGGCATCCTTTCAGCCTCCTGGCTGTTGAATAAAGCATCGATTTGCTGGGCTAGACAATTTTTGTGACAATTTTGATTTGATTTTGATTTCTTAGAATATAAAAATTTGTTGTTTTTGTTTAGGCTTTTTTGATTTGATTTGAATTCCAAATGCATAGACCAGGGAGTCTCCAGTTCATTTGTTATTAAGTTGAGGATGCGGCTGGCTTCGTCTAGATATTGTCTTCGGTCTGTTGACGACGTGGTCCGTGGTCCACCACCAACAGCAACAACAGCAATGACAAACGATGGCAACGGCAACGGCAACGGCAATGGCGTTTCGCAATTTACAAAATTCTACAAAACTAAAATATAGCACTCCCTCCTCCCAGCCCGTCCTCCCTGTCGTATGCGTAATTTGCGTATGTTTGCAAAATGCAAAAAGGACTCGGACTCAACGCTGGGACCTTCTAACTGAAAATAATGATAGGCGCAGCCAATGGCCATGGGTGCAGCATGTAATTGTCAATGCATATTTGGAAAGGATGTGGAATGGAATGGCCTGGACTCGAACCGGCTCTTTTTTTGAGTATTGTGGAACCAAACTGAAAATGCATTGGTTTTGTGGATGCGGTTGGAGATCTGCAGTTGGACTTGATATGTGTTATAATGACATTTCGAAAAAAGATGAATCTGGGCTATCAATTATGAAAATATTTTGAGCACCATAGCTTGAGTACTCGTTTAAGCTGATCGTTTTGAATGGTTAAATAGTAAATAGATGTCAGAATTTGCTTAAATTTCTAAACTTGTATGTATTTTACCAGCTACAGCAGAGCAGACATTTGCTTGTGCGTCAAGCAGGCGCCTCTCGACACTTTCTTTATAGCGAAAACGTATTGGAATCGATTCAGTTTTCGATCCGTTTTCGCTGTCGAGAAAGTGTCGAGAACGGATTCGAAAACGGGTATAGAGAACTTATGTTTTGCTGCCATAAACTAATCGACAGGTAATACTTTTTCGGACCGAAAACGGAACACGTTCTCGATAGTTTTGTTAGAGAAAACTTCGAGAAAATATCGAAAACGGATCCGTTCATGGCCTGAAAAACACTTATTTTGTTCAGGTGGAGTTCCGCTGCAATGCCATACACCTGTACGCCGTATCTCCAGATCGGTGCTAGGATGACCTTATGGATAAGGACTTTGATTTTGAGCGACAGCTTGTTGTTGGCGTTGAGGAGCCAGCTCATTTTTAAGTTAACTTCGTTAACTCCAAATGCAAATATTCTCAGTTTCCTCCATCGCTTTCGATCGATAATGTGACTGCTAATAATGATGCTGACATCGCGAATTTATTCGCAGCATTTTTTCAGCGTTGCTATTCGGTATCATCGATTAGCTCTGGTACCTTAAATCCGTATCCCTATCCTATTACCCACTCTAACAGTATTCATCCACCTGTTTTGGATTTAGAGTGTCCGCTTTCGGGTATTCGCTCAATTAAAACAATACATACTCCTGGACCTAATAATTTACCAAAAGCTGTGTGCTTAATAATTGTGTTAGTTCTTTATGCATTCCGCTTTGTTTAACTTATCTATTGAGCTAAGTGAGTTTCCCCACGATTGGCAGGAATCGTTTGTCCTTCCAATTCGTAAAAAGGATCTAAGTCGACAAATTACAGGTTATCTCAAAACCAGGGCTGCAAACCCCAAAAAATTTTTCGGAACCTCCGTTTAGCAGATTCGAACCAAAATTTACCCACGGTTAAGGTTCGGTAATTTGAGGTTCGAGGTTTTTGGTCTTTGGTTTTGGTTCGAACCTTGGTTCGTTGCAGTTTTTACTCAATATATACAAGATTATAATACAACAGGTATACACCTGACGCATAAATACATTGTAAGGCTGTAAGACGTAGACTATAATTGACGTGAGATGGGCGCTTGTTTGTTGGATATGCACTTCCTTCATTGCTAGTGTAAAAATCTTCAGTCCGATTGATAATGCTTTCTCGTATGCACTTTAATCAGTCTTTTACTCACAAAATTGAGCATCGTTTGGTGTTTATTCGCCACACTTGGAACTTTTTTTCACAATGATTTGATCAAAAATGTCTTTGTCTTCTTTTGAAGGTGTCGCATTAAATTAGCTGCATGCCCGTCGCACATCGTAAATCGTAACTTTTGAACGGAAAGAGATATTTGAGAAATTCCAAGGGGGAAGATGATTTCAATAGCTTTAAAACAAGCTAAAATTCATCATTGTAGGTCAACAGGCTAGTCCAGGATCGGCTGCCAAAATGTAAAAATTTAATACACCGAAAAAGTTGCAAGAAATAGAAAAACATTTTAACTTTTTAAAAACGATTTATTAAAAATGAAGTTGTTAAACTACTTATAGTTAAACAAATTTAATAAAAAGTTAATTTTTCATTAATAAAAATAATAATTTTTTTTTAAATAAATATTTTTACGTAATTAATAATTTTTATGAAAATAAATATTTTTACTAATTTAAAACTAACTTTTTATTAAATTTACTTAATTTTAAGTACTTTTTCAACTACATTTTTAATAAATCGTTTTCAAAAAAGTTTAAATATTTTGCCTATTTCTTACAACCGTTTTAGTATATTAATCTTTACACTTTGGCAGCCAATCCTTAGTCAACCTGTTGATCATTTTAAAGCTACAGCAATTCTCTATCACCTTCCCTTTGGAATTTTTCAAATATCTCTTTCCGTTCAAAAGTTACGATTTATACAATGCGAAACCAGCCCGACTCTCGTACACAAGGAAACTTGCTTTCATTTCATATCAATACATAGATTAATCATGCATTTTGATATGTTGAAGTCGCTCATACTCGCAATGCGCAAGTCCATATTTTTCTATTATATTAAGAACAAGTGAAAAAGTCGGTCAAGCCCGACTATAACATACTCTGTACCAGTTCATTTGCCCCCGACTATAATATTATAATACATCCAAGGAGTCACGCAATTATCGTGCAATATTTTTATTGTACGCTTATCTCTAAGGCTCTCTCTCTCTCTCTCTCTCTCTCTCCCAAAGAGTGTGTTTGTTTGACTACAGTGGTGGTAGGCTGGTTGGGTGGGGGTGGGGGGGTCGGATATCTTTTTTTACTCATAGCTTGTGTATCGTTCATCCGATCTTTATCATTCCTTCTGCAAGTCGATAAATAATTTTGATTACTAGATATCTCCAGAAGGAAAAAATAATCTATCATCAAAACTGTGGAAGATATGACGTTTTTTCCAAATTGCGGGGGCGGGAGGGGGCGTGGCAAAAATTGAAAATAAACTTGATCTGCCTGCAAGTATAAGAAATATATGTCCCATACATGTCAAACCTCTATCTCTGACCATCTCTGAGATCTCTTCGTTCATACGGACGGACGGACGGACAGACGGACAGACGGACATGGCTATATCGACTCGGCTGTTTATGCTGTTCAAGAATATATATACTTTATAGGGTCGGAAATGATTCCTTCTCCCTGTTACATACTTTTGCACAAACTTAATATACTCTATGTACCTTCGGTACAGAGTATAAAAATGTATTTTACAAAAATTTTTACTCTAGAAGCGTGAACTAGCGTGTATGCACTTTTAACAGTCCATCAAAGTTGGAAAATATGGTACAAAAGTAGTACTTCAGTAAAACGTCAATAACTCAACTCATTTTCAAAAGAAAATTAAATCTTGTAATTCATTTTTCTAAAGAATTGATGCATCTTTAACAAACAATAAACCAGATTCCAATCGGAATATCCGTTTGGTTTTTATACGTTCCCGAACATGACATTTGAAAACAAAAAAAATTAAAAAATTTATGAGTTGGAAAAATTGTTCAACTTTCAACCACTGCACTATGGGCAAAAAGTCCGAAAATTGTGCATAAAGTATTTTTTTTTATATTTTAAATACTCAAAATTGAATGTGTTTTCCAATTATGCATACTCAAGAGAAAATAAAACTGTTTGAAACTGCCGCGCCAACAAAGTCAGCTTACTAAATGCATGCCTGACCTATCGAAATGCAACCGTGAATGTCGATGAACTTTGCGCGTTTGTTGTGGCTTTTTCTTTAAAGTGAAGACAATTTGGAAATATGGCAAATAATCGTATAGATTCTACGTTGTATGTTAGTTTTTATAAGTTCTGTATGTTTTGTCGTGTATCGTCAATTGTTGTTGGAGTATTTTTACAGCTCAAATTTAACAAATGTAATTGTGTTCTGTGGTGTGTAACTTATTTGCCGCGCGCGCTTGCGAGCAACTAAAACTGGTATGTTTTTCGTAAAAGTATATAGAATACGGTGTTAATAATATTCTTTTCCCGATTTTGCCCGTTTTCGACAAAATTACATATTGCAGCCGAATATGAGTTTCGCCGCTTAACTCTGCTGGAGTTTTGGGACAACGACTCTGCCGTAACGAAGTGGATGTTGGAGAAAATGAAAATAAGTCAACTCAGCAACTCGCACGTTAATAAAATTGAACAAAAAGTTTGCAGTTTTATCACGCATATTAAGAAATATTTGCCTAAATGCAATCGTATGTTGTCAAGGTTTAAAGTAACTCACTCAAGGTGGCTTTCGCTGGCGATTATTATAACCTTGGATGAAGAGCTTACGGATCCACCTCCCTCTAAAATGGGTAGACCAACGCTAAGCTATACACAGGATGGAATGCATTTGAAACATAAATTAGCAAATGATCTTGCATCGGACACTGACTTTTCAACGCAGCACTTATTACATGCTGCTTCCGCAGCACTGCACTGTTAAACTAAAGTAATTGACCGAAATCAATAAACCAAAGTTTTTTGGGCTAGTTGGAGTTCCCTTTATTAAATTAAATTTATTCCGTCAAAAAAATCGACCATCAATTTTTGATTTTTGCAACGCAAAATCTGCCAAACCGGCCACTGTGCGTCGATCATATTAAGTTTGCATTCGTGACATTCTGATTTATCAGTGCTTACATTGTATGTAAATTTCGTAAATATTAAATTTGTCTTCACACCTTCTCAGTCAAAACTTCTCAAACGAAATGAAATGCGCATTTTTATTGTTCTGACTTGTGCCTTTTCTCTCTTTCTCTTTCTGTTTCGATTCTTCTTTGCGCCCAATTTTTGCCGCGTGGCTCGTGTTGCCAATTTAGCTAGTTTTCCCACCACATATCGACTGTTAACAATGCTAAAACTTAACAGAGATTAATGTAAAATAGCTACACAAAGTCAAATAATTAGCTAGAATTGCAGGCTCCGGCAAAACTCAATAGATTCAGGCTTTCGAGCTTACAAAATAGCTATATCTGGTGGGAAAAATTGCTAAAATGGCAACGCTGCGTGTGGCACACACTTCTGTTTGTATTCAGCTGACATGTTTCTGTAGTAGCATCCACCGGGTTGGTTAGATTGGCGCATATGTATATGTATAAGTTGAAAAGTAAAACGTTCAATACATTGTGCATTGTACATAGGTGTTAACATTGAACTTATAGTATCTCTGACTGGAAGTATTGTGGTCTATGTGTATGTAATATAAATTACGCATACGTATGAATGTATACATATGTACATAGGTAGACAAAGAAGTATTACATATTATGTACAATGTACATTGAACATACATGTCTGTATGTAAGTATTTTAATAACCATTGGGAGTGCGAAAAGGAGAAAATAACAAATCGAAGACTTTTTTTTTGTACCGAACCAAAAGCTTGAGTTCGGGACGGGTTCAACTATTTTCGTCCTCGTGGTTCGGTTCAGTTTTTGGTTCACAGTAAAAAAAAGCCGGAACCGGTTTGCAGCCCTGCTCAAAACTATCTGAAATTCCTAAACTTTTTGAAATGCTTATAACTTCTCAAATACAGTACACCTGTCGCACAATTATACGATTGATGACAAACCTCTTGAACGCATTTACGTGGTTGATGACTTAGGCATACGCTTTGTCCCTAAGTCATATTTCTCTCATCTCTAATATAGCTATGGGTGTTCTTGGGTTTATCAAAAGATGGTCCTAGGAATTTAACGATCCTTATCTCATTTATACATCTTACGTCTCACTAGTTCGATCAATACTAGAATAAGTCTTTTGTTTGGTCACCGCATTACCAAAAATATCAGGACCAGCTTGAATCGGTTCAAAAACAGTTTTTAATTTATGCCCTCCGTGGCCTCAACTGGGATCCCACCAACCATCTTCCACCTTACGACTACTCTTAATCGATCTTCCATCTCTTAAGAACCGCCGGACGTGCCATTGTGTGCTTTTCATTCACAAACTTTTATCAGCTGATATTGACTCTTGTGCTCTGTTAAGCCAAATAAATCTTGCTGTTCCTTTGCGTCTTACCAGATCTATCTACAGCCTTGCCTTACAAATTATGCTAACTATGAATCTTTCCGAAATTTATGTCTTAATTATAATATGTCTTACCAACTTTTCTCTGCTCACTCTTCTTTGTAAGAAGTTAGAAATAAATTACTGTCTCTTTTTAATCGTCCCCTGCAATGTTGACAGAACTTTGTCCAACTTAAATAAATAAATGAACTCTCCATCTCTTTGTTGTGATGTTTGATCTGCCATAAGCAACCCGATTTAGTCTTTATTCAAGAGAAAATTTGTATGACTTTTGATTCTTCAAAGAGTCCATCTTTTATCTACTAACAATCCCGCTGGTTAAGTGTTACCAGACTCTGTCTTAAATTACAAAATTGTATAACTCTCCTAAACTTCTGGCTAATGCCATTCAACTCTGTATTGCACATTTGTAAGCAACCCGTAACGACACTTGTCATCAGTTTTATTATCAAAACCAAAAATAAGTAAGTAACCAACAACCTGACACGGCCTGAACAGCTCCCCAGCTGGTAGACAGGTGCTTGGGATTGGCATTGGCCATCAGGGTTTGGGGTGGGCATCCTTTAGCCTCTGGCTAAAAACAGTCGCATGCACAGACAACAGCATCAACTGCATATCCTCCCCAAAAAACTCTTTTGTTTTATTGTTATCGCAAAGCTCTCGACCTGACCAGGCCTCTGCTCCTGCTGCTGCTGCTGCTGCCAGAGTCCTGCTCCTGCAAACCATGATAATTCGAATCGTCATTATTTATATTCTTTGAAAGTGTTTTTGCGTATTCAAAAATTCTATTAAGGAAGTTAAAGTACAAAACTTTTGTTGTTGCTGTTGTTGTTGTTCATGCATGTCGAATGCATCAAGTGGGTAGATAGGGGTGCAAGGGGGCATCAGCGTCGTCATCGTCATCGTTGTTGGTGCCGTTTGTGTAGTTTTTGCGTTTATTGTTGCATTTCTGATGTGATTTTTAGTATTGTCCAGCGACGATGTGCAATGTGCTGAGCATTTTTGCATGTATCCTGCATGTGTTTGTGCCTGTGTGTGCGTGTGTGTGTGTGTGTTTGCGTGTGAGTGTTCATTGTGCCTGTGTTAAATTGTTTGCTTGATGCTCGATCAAAAATGACAAATGTTCTAACAGTCTCTAAGACAAGTTGATGCACCAGTTGACAAAGTGAAGAAGACAGCAAAATTGTTTTAATTTTTTGGAATTCTTAAATATAATTTTGAAATTTTATTACTGAAACAATCAGTTGGATGAGCTTGAAAAGTGGTTGTCAACAAAACAAAGTGGAGAGAATTTGTTGAATTTGTTGAATTAGGGTTCAAGAACCACAAAAGGTAACCCTCGTAGTCCCGAAGGCGCAGCCGAAATGGAAGCGGGCCGGCAGATGCCTCTGGATAGATGGAACATAAAGTTTGACGGATCCAGAAAAGGACTGACTGTGCAGAGTTTCATATTCCGTGTGGAAATGATGCGGGACCAATATTTGGTACCCGATGAACGTCTCTATGATGAGTTTCATTTCCAAATGGTGTTAGAGGACCACCGATTTGATTTCTGTTTTGGCTATCTGGCGAGAGCTGATCCGCACTTTCTCTACCGCTGATTCTGACTACGCTGTTATTAAAGCTATAATGGAGAGGAAGCAGCAGCCAGGGGAATCCTTTGAGGAGTTTTATAGCGACATTCACGATTTAAACTTTAAGTTGGTGGAAAAGATTCCTGCAAGCGAAATGATTGAAATAGTTCAGGAGAACTTAAACGCTTATACGGTAGGATAACTTATACGGTATCAGATTAGTCACTTTGGCACATATTAGACGAGAAGGAGCAAAGGCTGAGAAGTGGTTGAAGGAGCACCGAGGAAAAGCGTCCGGGCGTGGCCTTGCTGAGTTAGATGTAGCATTAGGTGAAAAGGAATTGGTGGCCGACGTTGAAGCCATACAGCGGAGTAGTCGAGATCAGCTTTTTTCAGTATTTTTTTTGGGAGCAATAGAGAAACTGATCTCTCTCCAAGTTTTTACTGCTGTCAATGCTCCAATCTTGACGCTTAGAAGAACTCTTCAGATACCAGATTCTCAGATATCATCAGCTTGATAAATATCTTTAGAAGCATAATCAATATGATTTGATCCCAATAGTAGGATTAATGTTTTAAGACTGAATTAATGCGAAACGGATTGTCTTAGGAACGGATCGTTCCTAACTAACTAAGAGCAAATGCATAAGAGTGGGTACCTTGTTAACTATAATGTGGTCGCTATCTCTCGCGTGTGCTCGATTGTCATTTGAGCTAAGATGCCGTCGTTCTATGTTCAGTCTACGAGGTCCTTAGCTCAAGTCCTAGACTAGGCTAAGCTAACTTTGTCTGTGTCGAAGTTTTTATACCCTTATAAATGCTGATTTTGAAGTATCAGAGGATAAAAACGCTGACACTAAAATCAAAAAAATTCTAAAATTAACAATCAGCGAGTTAAAGAACAATAAAATTTAAAAAAAATTGTTTGTAATTTATTTGGCGACTTTCTAATGTTTAATTAGTGAGTTTAGCTGGCTCTAGGTCCGAAATAGTAGCGATTGTTCACAACTGTAAACTGTCAAAACAACTGTAAAGAAAAAAAAACTTTTTCTCAATAAGATCCATTCTTCGACCGATCGGTCCTATGGCAGCGATGAGAAATAATGATCCGATTTTGACCGAAATTAGGAAATCTGTTGTTTGTGTTACAGCCAAAATATACTTTCGAAAAGACCTAGCATACGCTGTAGAGTAGGTCGGGTATAGCATTTCTTCATACTTAGTTTTTTCGTAACACGCCCAAAATCTGAAGTTATGGGCCAAAAACCGCTTTTTGCTTTTTTACCCGAATTAAATAGATTTAACGAGCGCATGGACCGTCTGATTGTTTATAACCTTGTCAATTTTGATAACGACGATAGCAATATAGCCTAAGTCTTGATACTTCGCTTGAAGAAAATCTCCAGTAGTGCACGTAAATTGACGTCCATCTAATTTTAAGTATCTACAGAATAGTTCTCTCAGTTTGGCGATTGTAAATTGAGATGTGATCTGTTTCGTTACAAATACTTCAGACCACTTGGAATACAAGTCTACTACAACGAAAAGATACTGGTTTTGAATGGGTCCAGCAAAATGGACGTGTATCTTCTTCCAAACAGACATTTCAGGTTTCCATGGTATAAGTACACTTTTCTCAGGGTCATTATATAACTCCTGACACGGAATACAATCGCTGATTAATTTTTTTATGTCTTTGTCTAAGGCGGGCCACCATTTGTACGATCTAGTCATGGCTTTAGTTTTCACTATTCGAAGATGAGACAAATGTAGACAGTTAAGAACTTCTTGTTGCCACTTCTAAGGTATTATTATTCTGTATCCCCACAAAGCGCATCCATATTCTACGGATAGCTCTGCGTCTTTGCTTTTGTATGGTTTGAACTCATCTTCTTTTAACTGACTAACTGAGCCACTCTCGAGGTAATATTTTAATCAATTGTTTGACTGATTTAACGCGATTTCTGAGAAATGCGACTTACAGATGTGGCATTTTCAACTTTTTTTTTTCCAAGTATCTACTTTGGCCACCATTGGCATAACTATTTTATTCTATGCGAATTTGCCTTAAAGTTTATTATGAGAGCCCATATAATTCACCGTTAAACAAATGTTGTCCCAATGAATTTGGTTACCGATTGACGAAGCTATTCGCATATTTCTAAGTACACCTCGGCGATTTAGTATTTTTTTTTTAGTATGCTAACATTTTAGTGTGTTCTATAACATAAGTGCCCCAATAAGTATGCTCCGTTTTGTTTGGCGCCAAATTCAAATAAACTTTTTTAAATATTTAAAATGCTAATATATACAAACTTCCATGTTTCACGATTTCTGGGCAAATATTTAAGATCTCCGAATACGGTTACCTTGTATAAAGATAAACTAAGCTATAGTGAGTAGCTGTGGGCAGTAAGTGGCTACTATTATTGGTTAATGAGTTGTAATTCGCATATGAAACAAAAGACAGGCACGGTTTAGGCTTGTAAAAAGCTGATTGCTCTCTTGACGCAAGCCTTGACAAGCGTTCGGCTCTTGTCGCTGTGAATCACATGCTCATTTTGGCGTTGCGTGTGTGCGTTTGGCCACGGACACGAAGTTTAATACTTAAGAAATTGCTTCTCAAGTCCACAAATAAGACCCAACGATGACTGCATAACCATGATAGTAATAATACTGTACCGCGATAAAATTCCATGGATGACCAATGATGAAGAAATGGTTTTTCTTTATTACTAAACTGATGGTGCAAATCCCATCTACATACATTCTGTCAACAATTCAAAATATTCACTATATACATAATTTTAATGAAGGTCTTCATGGGCTATGTATTTCCTATCGCTGCTATAGTGGATGCGCATGCCGCGTTTGAAAATGAAAAAAGGAAACGCGGCGTGTAGAAAAGCTACACGCCACGTGTTGAAATGAGAGAACTAATCGCGGCGTACAAAAAAACTAGACAAACGTTATGGGTTGAAAATCCGGGTCAAAACGAGTAGAAATACATTACGCAGCGCCTCTGAGGCCAGGCATCTAATGTGTTACTTGTATTGAGTAAGATGTACTTGTATTGAAAACATACACCAATTTTTGCTTGCCTGTAACCCTTAAGTTCTAATTCAGTGCTCTGCACATTTATAGACGGGACTAAAATTTGCACACTTTTCGTATAGATTTCCAACAAGTAGCATTTAGCATTTGTAATTTTAAACGTTTGTGTAAAAACCCTACACGGAGATCAGTTTTCTAAACGAAAAATGTAAGAATTCAGTACTGATTTAGAGCTACATTTTTCGTTTAGAATTTACACACTCGCGTGTAGGATTTCAATATCCAAACGCCGCGTGTAGAAAACCTAAACGTTCGTGTGGTATTCAGATTGCTGCATGTAAAATGTAGAAGTTATTTGGAAATTAGGTGATTTTTTAATTTCTATACGTTGCGTGCAGCTTTTCTGCACAGACAGACGGACATGCCCACCCAACACACAAACGAATGTTCGCTTCAAGCGAAAGTTTCGCGAAGAACATTATTCGTATTTTGTTTAGTTTTAGCGAAACTCTTTGTGAGTCCCCTTTTATCTTGATTCTCTCTGCAGCAGGTAGAAAATGACTCCGCGTTGCCGTCGTTTGTTGGACTTTGACTTTGCATTTTCAGTATGTATTTGAAGGCCTTATACTTAGGCTGGCGTCATTCTAATTTGGCTCAGCAAATTACCGAGCGTCAATCAATTAATCGGTAAACATTGTTTAATTTATTGTATTTTTTATGTAGTTTAAAGGTTTTTGACTATATTGTCTGAATTGTTTTATTGTGTATTTGTTAATTGTCTTAGTGTTGAAATACTGCCAAACAAAAGGAAGCAACTGCTTTTTATATGCAAAGCGAAGCATTTTTCATTAAGAATATAAAATGCATATAAGCAGCTGCAAAGGCGATGAATTTAAATAAATATTATTTAACAAAATTTACCATTAATTCTAGTTTTATTAAAAAATTGTTTTTAAGGAACGAGTGAAAATGAAACTCGTAAAACTTACGCGTCAACATTCGCGCGCGAATTCGCATGCGAATGTTCGCGTACGAATGTTTGCCTGCCACAAACTGAGCGACAAAAGAATCATAAACGAATGTCTGGCGAATTCGTAAACGAAGGTGTTGATCGTTTTTTATTCGCTTTGAGTTTCGCTCGCGAAATCGCGCGCGATGTTTTGGTCGGGTGGGTGGCTATATCGACTTGCCTGTTGATGCTGATCAAGAACATATATTCTTTATTATACTATATAGGGTCGGAAATGAGACCTTCTCTATCAACAGCGGAATAGATGTTTTCTCTGTGGAATTGATAGAAAAGCTGAGCACTGACTCAACGGGCTAACGCTGGGAAACGCTCACCAAGATATCAAGATTTCAACTGACAAAATAGTTACCATGCTTTGCTGAGTCAAAACTCGTCTTCTTTGTTGATTTGATATATATCTATTAATGATCTCGCACAAAAAAATAACCATTTTTCGTTCTAATATAATTTTCTTAAGGATTCGCTACAGTCGGTACAGGTTTTCATTGTCTTTACCTCACATGTGTTTAGTTTTAGACCCAAAAAAAAACTCTGGCTTAAAAATACTTAATACTTTTGGCACTCACTGTATCACTCATTTTGGCTGGCCCACAAACAGACACACAGCTGCAGTTTTCCAGCTTTCGATGTCGCCTGCATTGCTGCAAAATGTTAATTTGAATTTGTGAGCATGTCATTAACACACACACACACACACACTCGCTTATGCCACGCCCATACACCCAGCTAGTTGAAGGCGGCGTCCATATGCATTTGACAAATGTGTTGTTAATGATGCAAAATGCAATTTTCGAAAATTCCAAAAGTTTTCCATTTGATTTCCAAAGAAAGGCGAATGCATTTGGGGGCAAAAACATAAGTTGAAAATAGGAAATAGAAAATGGATTTGTTAAATACACACACACAAAATTCTTAAATGCGATTTAAAACAAATTTATAAATATAAACAAAAGGGAAAAAAAAAGGGGCATATTTCTATATAAACAATGTGCCGCCGCCTGCGCTTTAATCAGCGGCAAACAACTCAATTACCAACAACAAAAGCGGCGGCGGCCACATTCATCACCACAAAATTAAATTGCTTTTGTTTATATAAATTTTCCATAGACAAACAAGTAAAAGAAATTTTTTAAGAAGAAGACTATTTTTTCAACGCTTTGGCATTTGTTTAATTATAAATTTCTGTCAAGATTCTTGTATTTGGTTATTTCATCTACGCTCAAAGAAGCGCCGCCGCCGCCGCCGCCAACATCGTCGTCGGTCGTCAACATGTTGCCATCGTCACACACACACACACACACACACACACAGGGAGATGTACCAAATGCAAACAAACAAACAATTACCGAGGGCAGCTCCCCCGCTGCATTTGCCAATGTTTAGTTGTGGCTGCGTTTTGATGTTAGTTCTCTGTGCCTTGTTTTTGTTTTTCATCGATGGAGAAAAAATGCAACACATTGAACATTTTTCTGATTTCTGATTTCTGATTTGTTTGTACAGAATTTATTGAAGATCAAAGGGTAGGCCAATGACGGCCCCTCCTGCAAAAGCAAAAACGGAGTCCTACAGAATATCACAAAATATCTGAAGCTTCAGCTCTGGCAATTTGTCAATAATAAACCAAAAAGCAAATAAACTGCTGATTTAGTCAGAAATGTTGTTGACGAATCAGCAAAAACAGAAGGGCATTGACAATTTATTAGAAGGTTTTGTGCCCAGACTTGTATCATCTCAAATGTGGAGCAATATATATCAAATGATGTTTCTAGTAAATGATTGAATCAACTGTGGCGGAATCATGTTTTTTAATGATTATTTGGTCTTTCCAGAAAATTAGCGCATATTGGAGAGCGTTGTATGAACGGTGTGTGTCGGCGATGTCCTCCCGATTATTGTTTCTTCTTCGAATCAGAATTTCTCTTGTCGCTGTGCGGTCGCCAACCATTATTCCAGCAACTTCATCAACAGCAGGCGAATTAAGTCCACGCACGTGCTTTCTAGCTGGTGTTTTATCAGGATTGTTAACAGTAGCGTGAAAGGGAGTACAGCTCGCCGACGATGCGCCTGGCGTTAGGCGAAGTGAGGTTATTGTAGCCGCAACTTGCATCCATACGATTGACGTCCTCCCCGCTCATAAAGTAGATTTGTAAAAATTTATGTGGTTCGTTTGGCATTGGCAGCAATGAGCCTACATAATGGTACACTTGGCCTTTGATTTTGAAGGTTGAATTAAATTGCTGACCATTTACCGCTGGATTGCGCACTATTTCTGTTGCTCCGAACGAAGTCATTTGAAAGCATGAATTAAATCAACGAATAGACTTCAGAAACACGTTTGAATCTGGATGCGTGACGTCTGGTGGCGTCTCAATTTCTGGAAGTTGCACTTTTCCCGATGTTTAACACATCCCGGCGGACTCCTTTTTGAATTTGAGCGCATGACTATTGGGACATTCTTTGTCCATATCACCAATTAGTACTTTTGGATGAGCGGAATATTCGATATCATGCTCATACTCGAATGCGAGACGAAGTAACGAAGCAGATGTAAATGCTCGATGTACTTGTTGGAGCTGTCGGCCAATTGTCTGTCCGGCGCGCTTGTCTCTGCTCCAATTGTTGTTGTTGACTTCGGAATGCTCGTGCCTCTTGTGACTGAGAAGAACGCCGTTGCGACATTCTGACACGCATAATTTCATTAATTTCATGTAATTGTTGATCTGTTCCTGCTGCACTAACATTTCGCATGTGTGTTGCTGCATTCGTTCAAGGGCCCAAATAGCCATCCCTACGTATTGCTGTCATTACCCTCTAGTACGGCCGACCCACGCTGTATCAACGTTCCGTCGACGATTTTGTGACTGTCGTTGACGCTCGACTGACGTATTTTTCAAGGCGATGCCCGCTCAATACGTTAACGGCTCTCCAGGCACGCTAGGTCGACGCAATGCCATGCAGAGAAGCGACATAAGCGAAGCTCGTTCGACCCAATGACATGTATGGGCCGACCTTCTCTCTCTCTCTCTCTGTATAGCGTTCGGCCCATGTTACAATTTGACAGGCGGCACGACGCATCAACGTACAAACAACGAAAATAGTGTGACTGACCTCAGCCGTACTAGAGGGTATTTACTGTAACACACACACACACAGATAGGCCAAATTGAGTTTGTTAACTAACATGTGACACTTATTAAACCAAGTAGCTAAAGTGGTCTTCCAGTCTAAGTAAAAGAAATGAACAATAAAGAAAACAAACTTCTACAACAGTTTTCTGATGCCGCCCAGCAAACACTCACACACACGCACACTACACCTACACGCCATCGAAGTATTTTTTCCAACACGGCGACAACCAAATGATCCATTGAACAACATAGCGATTGACCGCTTCTGCAGTTCACTCAACTTGAACTCAATCACACACCATAGATCGAGGCCAACCAGATCCTCAACAGCACATCATTTCGAGGCTTTTTTGGTCAGGTGTGTCGCGCACACACTAATACCGCATCTACAACTTACACTTAAACGCATTTTCGCTCCAACCAGGAGTCGATCATTCGCAGCCAGCCAAGGTGTGGTTCTGTAAATGAAATTTCTTCTAAAAGTTGTGGAACGGCGGTGCCAAGCACACACACACATACGTTCGCGCTGGATGGATGCAAACGACCAGGGGTGGTTTTTTTGTGCAAATGACACCAACCTCCTGTCTGTCGCCCTCTTACACTTCCAGCTCTCCATATCCCAAGCCCAAGCTCTCAACCAACCGCTGCCCACGCCTGCTGTTCACGTGCCGAAAATATTCCTCGCCCAGCCGGCCTTGCAGCTTCATGTTCACAATCGCAACATTGGTCAATTGCGCCGATTTACACTCCACTCAGCCGTCTCTGCACCTAAATTTAACCGATCTCACGTTGGTCAAGCATCCGACCAATTTTTCAAATTTAACTTTGTACGCAGCCTGCCAGACGATCGTGCATACTTGTGAAAGTAAGTCGCGCAGCTGAATTTGGATCTTAATCGCATCTTTCATCATCGCCAATGTTGATGCAAAACAATCCCCATAACTGACCGACCACAAGCTACCTGCTAAAACTCGAGACGCTCTTTGTTTGGCAATTGATCCCAGCCTGAGTCTATCTACATGTTCTCGATCTCAACACAAAGTCAATGACGATTGGCAAACAAAGCCCACAACGATTGGCAATCAAAGACCACAACGAGTGGCAAACAAAGTCCTCAACGCGCACTCACAGCTGCGGCTGAAAGATGAACTGAAATTTTAGTACGTCAGCAAGCCGAAATAAACGAACATGCTTGTTTGAATCCGCAAAGCAGAACTTACAACTGATTTTTAAAGATCAAACAAGTGCTTGTTGTGCACACAAGCATGCAAGGAGCGTGGTTAATTAACAAGATCAGCCTTAAGTTCTGCAATCTTCTCATGTTTCAGTCGCATGTGTGCGCGTGACCTTACATTGTACGCAGCCAGCCAGACGATTTGTCCTACTTATGCAAGTAAGTCGCGCAGCTGAATATGGATCTTCATTGCATCTTTTATCATCACCGATGTACATGCACCACGATCCCCATACCTGATCGACCACCAGCAACCTGCTACAACTCGAGACGTTCTTTGTTTGCAAATTGATGCCAGCCTGAGTCAACCTACATGTTCTCGATCATAAGAAAAAGTCCACAACGAGTAGCAAACAAAGTACACGATGAGTGGAAAGCAAAGTTAACAACGAGTGGCTAACGAAAGTCCACAACGAGTGGCAAACGAAAGTCTACAACGGGTGGCACACTCAAGTCTCTACTCGGGGTACAGTACCCAGTACTATTGACTCAGCAACTTCAACTCTGATCGAAAGAACTTGCTTGTCGACCCCCACTCGAAGCAACGGCCTCAACGTGAGGATACCATCGACTCAACTTCTCCAATCTGTACTCGGTGCACATGCTCAGTATTACGGATTCACACGTTTCCATACTTAACGGAAACAATTCATCGATTCAACTACGACACAAGCATCACAGCGAGAAGTATACGCAAGCATTCCTCCACATTGAGACTTGTACAAATCCTGTAGATGCTCACCCCGGACATACATTCATCCCAGCTATACTTAATTTTGAAGATCATTTGTTCCCACATGGTCTCTGGAGGCGGAGTACTGTGGCAGCCCTGGCCACCTATGGTCACACCATTCATCGAGCACCATCCCTACGCAGTAGCAGAACGACAACACACGCGCCATCCCTGACGCGCAGTTTTTGGCTTGGTTTCGATTCGCGCGGATGGCGCCCGCTTCGCTCCGTTCGACTCAACAATAATTGTTAGCTTAAGTTATATTGAATAAAGTTAGTTACACATTAAGCCTCTCAGCCCAGCTTGGGCGAATTTGCCTATCGACGCCCAATCGAAGCAACGGCCGAGGTAACCATCGACGCAACTACGCAAATCTGTACTTTGACAGTTTCTACACATATCGACGCCCCCTCGAAGCAAGGACCAAGGTAACAATCGATGCAACTACGCAAATCTGTACTTTAACACTTACTACACTCATCGGAAACAGTTCGTCGACTCTCGGACACGATGAAAAGGGGAATCGAAATGACATTTTAACTCTGTCAACGAGTTTGTTTTTTCGCTTTCTTTGAGAATTTGTTTGCATGAGACACTTTGCTGAGCAGAATCTGCCGAAAGTGTCTTTGGCGCATGTATTTGTGTTACCCATGTGCCTCAGTAAACTGCAAGTGTGTATGCGTCATTGTGTACTATTTTGTCCCCTTCCTCTTTTACGCTTCCCCCTCAAGATGTAATTGCTAAACAGCTTCGTGTGTTTTACTCATTGAGCACTATGAAACAGAAAATACGAGAAAAACAAAATCAAGTGTTCTGTTGGGAGAGAGAGCGAGTCCGTTAAAGAAGCAGTAAGCAGACAGCAGAACAAAAATGGTTGAAAATATTTTGCGTGCTCTGTTTAACACTCTTGGATACAAATACCAATTCTGTCTGTAGAAATTCTACAATTTTCATATACATATATCTCTAACTCTTAGGGGACAAGTCCTCAAGCGGCAACAGAAAGTCTCAAGTGAAAGTCAAGTCAAACGCAAACAATTATTGATTTCGCACTACTTCTAAAAGTTATTTACCCTCCACTATCTTCTTATTCCCTTGGGCGAACCATAACACATTACCATATCAAAGTTTAATAAAATTTTTGTAGATTTTAAATGCAGATGCTACAATGTTGCTACAGCCACAATGTTGCAGCAACATAATCCATTTAGAATTTTCAATATTAAACCCCATAATTAAGAATGCCTGTGTATATTTTTGCCAGAGTTGATTACGCAAACTCAGAACAAAAACCATTTCCATTCCCAGGGCAAGCGCGACTAAGAGAGGAAGCCCAGAACCTCCATCACGTCGCCATCGTATACAAAACAAAGTCGCCAACTATAAAAATTATAGTTAATGTATAAATTTAATGGCAACTCGTTTATTAAAAATTTTATTTGAATTCTTTTATTTATACGTTTTATACGCTGTTTTTGCGCACACTCTGCAGAGTCGCTCCGCGCAACAATGTTGCACTGTTGTAGACGACTACAACGACTGCGGACGAAGACCACGACGCGATGTTCCCTTCTCCTGTTCCCCACCATAAATCGAAAGAACAAATCGCCGCAGCAAAAAGGGCAGTAAAAGCAAATAAACCCAAGTGCAGACATAATAAACTCGCTGGTGTTATGCTCATGAAGGAGGCAAGGCGGAGCGGAGCGGAGCTGAGCGGGGCGGAAGAGAGTGGACGCGAATGGCGAGTGTTGCCCAATTGGGCGGCAAAGTGCAACTATTAAAATTATTCTGCATGTGGGTGGCGGTTTTCTAGCTTCCAGATTCTAAATTATATGGCAAGTTCAAAAATTTTATACATGGATGTCATTTCCGGCTGGCAGTTTTTTTTTTTTTTTTTTTATTATGGCCCTTATTATGGTCCGAGTGAATCGCTATCTCGCTGTCTCTTTTGGCTTGTACTACACGCAATTTGAAACTAAACGAGCAAGTTGTACAATTTTACTGTGGCATGGCGATTATTAAATGTTGTAGCCAACAATGTGGCATTGGGTGTGCAGGGAGATGAGTTCACGTTTTTGAAGAGATGTGGAAAACGATGTTGGAAAAATAAGAACAAAATTGGCATTTTAGTTAACGTTTTTAAAAGAGGTGGACCTCTAATATTTTGATTTTAGCAAGGTAGATAACAGATTTGTAACTTAAACAAGTTTGGAAAAATAACCTTAGCTTAAGCCAAACAGCGACAGCCGAAATATGTGGAAATTTTAAGTAGTAAAAGATTACACAGCTTTACAAATTGAAATCATTTGTGAATATGCCAAGCATCCTTAACTTATTAGTGCTTGTATACCCATGCTGAATACGAGTTGAAATGTCAAAGTCATATCTTAGTTTCCGTTTCCAAGATATTGGCGAAAACCCAATTTTCCGACTTTTTACCGTTCTAGAATTTTTGTAGGCTACACTTATTACTGATTTTATGAAGCCTCTAGGATGGTATACATATTAGAGAACTGTAACGAGGTGTCATCAGTAAGCTCGTCCACCCGTGCTACAAATGCAATGCAAGTAAACTCAACGCTCGTAGCCCCCTGAGCTCAAAAGAAAAATTTTAAAAGCACTCCTGTGTTTGCGGATAATGGTATGTACGAGCTTTTGTATTTGCAAGTACAAATACCCGCGTTGACTCGTAGCTTTAGCCACAAGTCGCTGCGAGTTTTTGTTGCCGAAATCAAAGATCTACTGCGGGCTGTGGGCGTTCACGGCTCGTACACGAGTTACACAACTGTTACAAGCACGCAAAAACAACAAATTGTGATATCAAAAGCAGGGAATCAAACCAGAACCGGAACCGTATACCGAAAAGAACCGGTTAAAACTCAGAACCGGGACCGATATTTTTAATTTTTAGTATACCCGTATTCAAGAACCGATATATTTAGAACCGAAAAGACCGAAAAGAACCTAAACAGTGTGCCGGTACAGTTTCGGTTCTGAGTAATTTTATATTTTTTCTAACTTCCGTAGTTGCCGCACGGAATTTGGTCATCGCTATATTCAGAGCTGCTACCTGCGCCAGAGAGTGTCATCTCTATATTCAGAGCTGCTGACTGCGCGTGAAAGAGAGACAAAAGATATTGTTTTTGTCTATGCGTATAGGTTTCTGTGAGAAAGACTGAAACAAAAACTGCAACCAAAAATATGTATATATTTGTGCGCTCTTTCACTTAAGTTCCGATTTTGCATGTTGGCTTTCTGCTAATTCTTCGTATGCTGTCCCTTTTTTTTATGCAAAACGAAAGAGCTCAGTGTACAGTCGCCTACGGTTAATCGTTGTAAAGTTTTTATTCGTGTTTGTGCTGCGAAACTGCAAAGAGTAATTAATTTATTTAAGAGTTGTAAGTCAATCCAAACGATCGCTTAAAACGCCAAGGCCAAAAACATTTGTGTATCGGAAGTATTTCGCCTTTGACATTGAAGAAAATGTAAGCAATTGCTTAATAAACAAGTGTGGACACAAAATTAGGGTGAGTTTGATATTTACGAATTTACTTTCCGAGAAATATACATATATATATGTATGTACAATGTACAATGATACTCAGTCTAATGCACATACATATGGAAGCTTCGAGGTAAGTGCTTAGAAAGTTAAATAGCCTGTCTTTATTTATGTATGTACATGCTAATGTTTGCATGCCTTTGATTAAAAGAAGCGAAAACTATGTTTGTGTGTGCATTGTACATATATGTACATATGTATGTCTATATACCAGGTGCAAGGGAACATAACTGACTTATATGTATGTATGTATGTTCTTTCCTTTTTTATAGGGCGATCATGGAACAAATTTAAAAAACACATTGCTCGATCTCACGCCGATTTGATAAAAATGCTTCACAATCAAGTCGATCAGCAAAACACGAATCAAGCATCGGAAAAGAAAACTGCTGGTTCCAGGTCCAGATGCATTGATGAATTGTTTAAGCCCAGCATTCGGGTGAAAATTAATAAACAGACTATTCGAGATGCGCGTGTTTCTCTGTGCACGGTGGATGGAAGGCCGTTTACCCTGATGAACCACCTCGCATTCCGCCAAATTTGAAATCCAATTATTAAAGGCCTGGGTTGTGCGAATTTTATTAACCCGCAAGCAGTACTCTGTAACTCCTTTGATTGGACTTAAGTGTTAACATTTCTGTAAATTTTACCGGTCCATACCGGTACGTACCGGTATACCGAAATAAAAATCTAGGTACCGAAACGGAACCGAATACCGAAACAAAAAAAACCAAAACAGAACCTTTTACCGAAACTGAAGTTTCGGTACGGAACCGAAATTCGTTTCGTTTATTTTAAAGTTTATACAACACAACAACAAGGCGAGCAAGCCGCGTGTAACTCGTTTGATACTCGGCCGTGGCTACCGTAAAGCTCGCTGGAACACGTATAGCCGACAGCTTTACCAAGCTTGTTCAATTATTACTCGTGTGAAAAAAAAGCTCAACCGTTGTGACTCAATGTGGTTGCGTTCATTTGGTGTGTGTCAAACCGAATCGGCGAGCACAAACAAGCCGAGTAAATGCGAGAGTATACTCGACAATAAAGTGCTCATTGCAGTTCTGTAATGTACTTCTCTAATACATATCAATGCAACTGAGAAAAATCGAACACGCGGTATAAGTAATGCCAATGGTGTCGAAATTGGTAGAATTTTACTTGATTTATAGCAATTTTGTCAAACTAAACTATCTGCCACAAGCCATTGTTTTTGTCGAACATTTATTGAAACCATCTTATCACAAAAACTCAGGCAAAAAGGGTTTTGACTGGAGTGAAGAAAAAAAGCCAAAATTAAACCCCAAACAAACCAACAAATACACAAAGAAAACGGCCCAACAACACATCAACATCTTATTATAAAGATCAACATATGCATTAATTATGGAAAATTTTTTGCATTTTTGCCAGGACCATAAGCAACGTTGTAGCCTGTTAAACCCGCAAATCAATATTTAAATGAATGCACTCAGAATATTATTTTCCTATATATTTAAGAAACAATTTCTATTTTTAAGAAAAAATTTTTTTGCGTTTTAGAAAAGTTGCCCGTAAGATGAATTTTTTAGAAAAAACTTGCATAAATTTGGAAAAATTTATTTTTTTCTAAATTTTAGGGTGAATTTGCTTTATTGCCTTTTGTTTTTTGAGTGTGGGAGGACAACTAGATTCCCAACCCAAATTTTTATCGCAGTGTTAATAAGGCAACTTTATATAACATTGGGGTAACTAAATATTAATTGAAATGTACGATAATTATACCCTTGCAAAGGGTATTATAATTTTGCCCAGAAGTTTTCAATGCATAGAAATATTCATTTCCGACCCCATAAACTATATATATTCTTGACCTGGGCGATGAGCTGAGTCGATTGAGCTTTGTCCGTACGTCTGTCTGTCCGTCTGTTTCTACGCAAACTAGTCTCTCAGTTTTAAAACTATCGAGCTGAAATTTGGCACAGAGTCTTCTTTTTACTGCACGCTGCTCACATGTCGGAACGGACCGGATCGGATGACTATATCTTATAGCTGCCATAGGAACCATCGGTCGAAAAATGGGTCATACTGAGGATAACTTTTTTGTTTTCAATGTTCGCGTCCTTAAATTCGGTCATTATTAATATTATATGCTTTCAAACAGATTGGCAAACTTTGGTCAAAATCGGATGACTATATCTTATAGCTGCCTTAGGACCGATCGGTCGGAAAATGGGTATTAGTGAGAAAAACTTTTTTGTTTTCAAGTAAATCGTTCTTAAGGTCGGTGATTCTTAATATTAAACGCTTTCAAACTAATTTGAAAAAGTTGATCGATATCGGGTGGTTGCCATAGGACCGATCGGTCGAAAATAGTTCTTTTGTTTTTAATGTTAGCGTCTTTAAACTCACTGACTAGTAATTCTGTATGCTTTCAAATATATTCGCAAAATTTGGTCGAAATCGGATGACTATATCTAAAGGCTGCCATAGGACCGATCGGTCGGAAAATGAGTCTTAGTGAGAAAAACTTTTTTGTTTTAAATTTTATTTTTCTTAAACTCGGCGATTGTTATTTAGATATGTTTTCAAAAAAATTCGCTAAATTTGGTCGAAATCAGATGTTTATCTGTCGGAAAATGGGCTTTAGTTAGAACATTTTTTGATTTTTATGAAAGCGTTCTTAAACTCAGACATTTCAAAAACAGCATTTGCAAGGGTATAAAAACTTCGGCACAGACGACGTTAGCTTGGCCTTCTCATTTTTTATTTAATTTGCATTTCAATCAACGCAGACGAAATTCCCTTTCAACAGGGCAACACCGTTAAAAATCCTTTTTGGACAGCTGTTCGTCCATAACAGATCCCCTCTTGTCATCATAATCCAGGTTATATGTCACATTATCGGAACAGCTCGCTGCAGTAAGTTGGTCCTGCCTCATAGCTTAATTCTTTGTATATTGCTACTGCGCTTCCTTTTTTTATGGAGGATTGCGATCAAAGTATGGGACTCTAACCGCACTAAACTACTGCTACCTAATCCGTTTTCCCGGCGGAACTGCATTTCGGTATTACTTTGCACGGGGGGAAGTCCTAAGGCTCATCTAGGATTCTCTCGAATGCACTTAAACTCTGCGTGATGCAGTTTTTGGTACAGTTTTGCTTACTGCAGACCAATTCTCTTCCGAGTCATGCATGGTCACCAGGTTAAGAGCGGCTGGGGTCCACCCCACTCCCACAATCAGCTCACTTCATTCTTGATTAAGTGTAGGCATTTTCTGCATCTTGTTTGTTCTTGTGCTTATACCTTCAGAGCTAAGCACCGTGTTCTCTCAGCAGAAATTCGCAGAGAAGGTATAACTACTGATTACAGTTATATCAAGTAGACTTTTTTATAATTTGGAAATACTTCAACAACCGGCAAACTGTAACCTAGCATTCCATTAATCTGTTATTGTGCATTGAAATATATATTTTGTTACGCCAATGTTATATCAAGTTGCCTTTTTAAAACTGCCGTACGAATCTAGTTGTCCTCCCATTAATTTAAATCTTGATTTTCGGGCTTAACTTTGCATATGTTTAACTGTATGTTTAGATGGATCCAATAAATGTGCGACAAAAAAAAAATTGCTTTGAGCAGATGGTTTAGTTTGACAAAATTGCTATAAATCTAGTAAAAATTGACTTTGAAGGCCAATTTCGACCCCATTGGCATTACTTATAACGCGAGTTCGAGTTTTCGCTGTTGCATTGATAAGTCTACTATCCTAGAGGTTTCATAAAATCAGCAATTAATGCTTAGTGTGGCCTACAAAATTTCTGGAAGAAAAAAGGTGGGAAAATTGATTTTACGCCAATATCTTCGAAACGGAAACTAAGATATGACTTTAACATACCAACTCGTATTCAGCATGGGTAGACAAGCCGGAATTAGTTTATGACCAACTTGCTCTTGCTTGCCTTGATGCGCAAGTACGTTTTTACGACTTCGTACGGCCTCAGGGGTAATATGTAGTGAACTATGAACTAAAATAGTAAATTTTACTAAAATAGAGTTTATATTTTTGAAAAAACTAAGGGGGTCCGGTTCGGGCAAACGTTTTAGAAGGTCTAGTTCTGAGTTCAGAACCGGTTCATTGTAGTTCGGTTCTGGACCGGGTTGCAGTTTTTTTAAAAACATTGGTTAGAGCGAGACGAACATTGTAATATGTAAATCAACTACGAGATCGAAAATTACCTTAAACTGCTAACTAATATCTGATTGAAAAGGTGTCGACAATAGAACTTAGCTTCATTTTTTTCTGTCTTTGAAATGTGCTAGTCTCATTTTGCATATGTGTTGACTGATATTTAGGAGCTCTGTTGGAAATTGAATTTAATAATACAAGAAATGGCTTCTGCTACTTTTGATAATCGAAGTATATAGTTCGTAGAACGCAGTCTTCGACAATTAGGAAATGCATTTAAAGTCACAATCGAATTATATGTTGAATTAATAGATTAAAAATCCCCAAGTATCAGGTGTTACATCCACCCAACGCATAATCTACATATATCTAATATCAAAATTCAAACTAATGTCCGCTGTCTAAAATCGTGACTTCTCTTCATCTTGTTCAGCCCACATGGAGTTGGTGCTGCTCCTCAATTAGAGGCATAATTCATGTATCGCAGCTGTCTGCGAGTTGTTTACAGTTGCCACATATTTTGTCATTTAATTAAAAGCCAATCAAAAAATCAGACGACTGCAACTTGGCAATATGTTGCAAATGCATAAACAAAAAATAATAAAAAAAAAAAGAAGAAACACTTTGGACGCGTTCAAATGATTTCCGCTCGCCAAAGTCAACGATCTGGCGATCTGGCGACTCACTCAACTCTGGCGATCGGCAATCGGCGGAGTCTAGCGGTAAACTTCCTTATATCAATTTCAATAAAAAGCATATTGACAGACACACACGCGACAAATAATGCGTAGAAATTATTGAATTGCAAATTGAAATAAAAAGAAGTTTGCGAGTTGTTTATGAATTTGAGCTGGCAACTGGACTTGAAGTCGTCAGCGCTCGTGCGTCGTGCAACAATGTGTGGCAGGCAGCGGACAGCAGTCGAACTGGTTTCTGGCCACACAATAAAATATTTTATTTAATGTTTAGTTTATTTTGTATAGTCTCCAGAAGTTATGAGCCCCGGGGGCCAATGCCTTGGGTGCATTTTGTTTGGGTTAAGCGAACTTTGGTGTTTGCTTAAGCTAAACATTGTAAAAATATCTTGTGGCCACCATCTGGAATCGGGATAGGCGGGATTGGGATCGGGATCGTGCGATCGACGTTTCGATCATTAAAACTTGCAACGTGCTGTTTACTGTTGTTGTTGCTGCTGCTGCCGATGCTGACGCTGCTCGTGTTTTTATTAAATCAACGCAGCAATTGCAATTTAATATTAAAAATAATAACAAACAGCAGCCGCAACTCGAGTTGGAGCTGCTGCCTGCTGCCTGCCGCCCATTTTGCCATTTTTGCATTGCTCGTATTGCATTCTTGCAGTTAATTATTTGAACAGAGTCGAACAGAGAGAGAGACCAGACCCCAGACCCCCGACCAGATGATGATGAAGACGGGGACGAAGTCTAGAGTTGCTGTTGCCTGTTTGCAGTTCCATTGAAAATGTTTTACTGCACGCTTCGCCGGTCAATGCATGTTGCATCTGCGTCTGATCTTGCAGCAACTTCCTACTTCTTCTTCTTCTTCGTGGCATTTTGTGCAAA
The DNA here is from genome assembly GCA_037044535.1 of Lordiphosa magnipectinata. Taxonomy (NCBI): domain Eukaryota; kingdom Metazoa; phylum Arthropoda; class Insecta; order Diptera; family Drosophilidae; genus Lordiphosa; species Lordiphosa magnipectinata. The sequence goes on along the minus strand of JBAMBO010001731.1, from coordinate 127,471 downwards.
TGTAAACAAATTAATTAATTGCCTTTACTTGCGGTCTTTTTAAACGTGTGCATGCCAATCGATGCGAATGCAAAAATAAGTACAACAACAACAAACAACAACAAAAAATATGCAGAATTGAGAATATTTTATATTTATATTCATGTTGAGGGCCTCGACGCTGTAAACTATTCTATATCTCTAGGTCCAACTGGCTGACTGACTGATTATAATCGGAGAACTAAGATTTGGCATAGACCTTTGTTTAGTTATGCAAGCGAGCACTACTAAAGAAATTTGGGGAAATTTGACCTCGAAGTGGGTGAAAATCCAAAAAAAAACAAAAATTTATATGGGCTATAACTCTTTGTATTGTTTTCATACATAAATGAAACCAACAACAGTCGCAAAGGAATAACAGTTACGCTCCCAAATGTTCTCACGACATTTCCGCTCTCATTATCAAAATCCGCGGGAGTGCACTGCAAGTAGTACCAACAACGACAACAACAACTAAATACATATGTACATCTTTGTGGGTGGGTGAGAAGCTGGATGTGTGTGCGCCCCGGGACACCTTTATTCTTTTGATTCAATGTAAGCCAAATTTTCGTTTTGATACAATGGAAGCCAAAAATAAACTTTCCCGGAAATTGTGTTGACATATTCGGAGCTCAGAAAAACTATGTTGTTTACACTATAGCGAAACGACACATACCGAAAAAGAAAGCCTAATGAAGAGGCTTCAAAATTAAGTTGGTTGCTAAATTTTCGCCAACGCTTAAAAATCCCTTAAGACTTTTTTGCACAGTTAATACGAAAATACTTGATTCAATTTTTGCAATCCCAAAATACCTGGTTTAAGACTGTTTTGGCATATATTAAGTACATTTCTAAGTATTTTAAAATATTTTTGATTATACTTTAAGGCAGCGGTGGAAAGATATAAAAGTGGTTTTCATACCAAAGGCAGGAAAAGCCTCACATGTCAGACCAAATGACTTCAGGCCGATCAGCCTGTCATCTTTTCTCCTCAAAACACTGGAGAGACTACTAGATGCCCATCTAAGGCAGACAATAGACCCATCCACTCTGTCCCCAGCGTAGCACGCATACAGCAAGGGAAGGTCAACAGAAACAGTTCTCCACTCTCTTGTCTCGAAAGTTGAGAAATCACTCGAGGCAAAAGAATATGCGCTTACGGCATTCCTCGACATCGAGGGTGCCTTTAACAATGTTCTCCCCAACGCTATCAGCTCTGCCTTGACAAATCTAAATGTGGAGGCACCCCTGGTGGAGTTCATCCGACTCATGCTTACCAGCAGGGTGGTTGACTCGCAACTAGGAGATGCCAAAGATCAACGTAGTGCTGCATTATGCATGACTGGTGCATTGCGTACAACTCCAACAGATGCACTTAACATAATGTTACACCTTATGCCTCTAGATCTTCTGGGTAGAGAAATCGCCAGTAACGCCGCTCTCAGGCTGAGAGAAAGCGGTACCTGGAAATATAGTAACTCTGGCCACTCCTCTATACTTCTGCATCAAGTGGCGGTACCGCCAACGCTTGACTACTGCATCCCAACAATAACGTTTACCACCATGTATAAAGTCACCATACCGAGTCGACTGGACTGGAACTCATTGCCTCACTGCAAACCGGATGCCATAAATTTCTACACTGATGGCTCCAAACTGGATGGACAGGTAGGAGGAGGAGTCTTCAGTCCAGAGCTTGGGATCGTAACTTCATTTCGGCTTCCTGACTATTGTAGTGTTTACCAAGCAGAGGTTGTAGCCATCCAGGAGGCTACCAACCTTCTGGGATTCTCACCCATTTCAACCATTGCAACCTAACCTAACCTAAGGCAGCGGTGGACACGAAATTTGAGTTTGGGAGCAGTCCAACAACAGCAATAGAAAAAACAACCCATATCAGCGAGTCTCGATCGCGCAAAATGCACCTGATTCGCCCTCTATGTGTGCGTCTTGCATGCGCCGTGCTCCCATTCGCATGAACTTAATTGTTGTTCACACTTCAAAGCGAGTTAATTGCGACGCAACTTATTATGAAACTCACTGACGCCAATTTCCGAAAAAAAATCTCGGAGCAATAGGAGCATTGGGAGGTTTAAGATTGTAATGGTCTTAGGTATAACATGATTTACTTCTACACAGAAAAAACGGCGAGCTCAAATCAAGCACAAAAAACTTCGGATTGAAATTTTAAGTACGAGTCGTACTAGGATTCTATATGAATCAAGTAGAAAAGGATTGGAATAATCGTAAATGGCTTGTATCAATCCAAAAATGCTTATTTCAAGTACGGATCCTACTTGAAAATCAAATTAATCTGACTCGAGATTGAAGTAAGTACGGAGTTCCACTGTCAAAGCGAAAGAGCAAGGTCGATACTGAGAGAGAAAGGCTCACTCAGGCTAAATGGGTACACACACATACACAAATTTTTCTGACAGCTTAGCAGTTATTGGTGGTATGGCTTTTTTGCACTAACCGTTGCCTTGGAATTAACTACCAGTTATATCACTTACAGCACGAGGAGTTAGCTGCTGAACTGCAGTTGATGGTCAAGTCTATTGGAGAGACTTCAATAGCGACCAGCCTCCATTGCAAGGTTGTTAATGTCCTGTTTTTACAGTTGTATGCAAACAAATGACCTCGAGCCGGTTAGAACTTGCTGGTTTGGTAATGAAAAAAGTTAGTTTAAAAAGGAGCATGGAGTGCTTGTGAGATACTTTTTCTGAGGTCAAAATGAGTTTCAACATCGAGCTAAAGTCAATTTAAGCTTGGTTATTCTTGCACCAAGCCGATTTCGAAATCAAATCAAGTGCAAATATCAAGCTTAAATCAATACCAGACCTTCTCGATTGGATACGACTGAGGGATGAGATAAAATAAATCCCATGTGAGCCTAAGTCGGGATCAAGAAAAGAATTCCGGGATTGTAAAATCCGTACTCAAATCAATCTTTCTCGTACTTGGTTTGACAAAATCCGGGCTTGACCGACTTCTGAATTCTGATCGTTTGGGATTGATTTCAGCTCGGTTATCTAGGACTTTTTTTTCTGTGCAGAATATTCTTCATTGGAGTCTAATAAATTTTAAATTCAATCCCAATAAATTCTGAAACAAAATAAAAGTTCAAAGAATAGATACAAAATGTTTTTGGCTTAAGCTTTATAAAATTCGAAAGCTTTTCCCAGTTTGTTTTGGAAAATATGCCTCTCTACTAAATCAAAAGGGGCCAAGATAAAACCAAGATGTAGCTCGGTCTATCCTCATTCCATAACCAAAGTGCTGGAAACAGAATGGAATTTTAAGAACAGATTCGATTGAAAATCATTTGCAATTTCCGTTGCACACTTTATGGAGCTTGCATGGTGAGACTTATTTGTTATTAATCCAAGATATTTTATCAGCCATGCTCCCATTTTCACCTTCGTAAAACTTTTCCGACTTCAAACCAGTTTTTGGACCAATTTAGGACTCAAAATCACAAAATTTTTGCGAAAGCGAAAATGGGAGCAAGAACGCACTATTCATTAATATTTCGGCTTCCTGTAAGAACGAAAAGTTATAGTTTCAAAAAGTTTATTTCTCATTTTAATCTCAGTAGTTTTTCGATTCTAAAACTTTTCGTAGTACTTAATTTTTAGTACATCCAAGAACACAAAATACTTGAAATTTTCAGTACAAAACAGTGTAAATTGTATCCGATCGAGCTAGATTTGTCGTTTATTTTGATTAGAGATAAAAAGCCCTACATATCTTAAACCTTATAGAAAGACTGTGTGGGTTTTAGCTACCTGAGTCGACACAGTCGACGCAGCTACAGCTCGCCGATTATGGCTTTACAGTCATGAGGAGGGAGTTGTCTTTTGATTGTGTTTTAGGTGAAGACCGCTGATGATTTGGTAGAGAATGAAACAGCTGTTCGGTCAACTAACCTCCTCTGTGGTGTAGTGTGTCCCTGTTTAAAAGTTATGTTCAAACATAGCGAGACCTAGAGCCGGCAAAAACTTGAAGGTTTGACCTGATATATGTAAATCCAAATGTTTGGTTACGCCGGCTCGAGGTCATCCGTCCCATCCAAAGCAGAGTAGGCTGGATGGCCAAATTTTTGGCATAAAGTCGAATTTTTCATGACAACATTTTTTAATTTTGGCTATATATTATTAAAGTGGATACCTTAAGTACGACAATTCAAAAAACAAAAGTTATCGAAATGCAACCGTGAGCTTTTACCAGGGCTGCAAAGTCTGAACTTCGCTTTTCTGTTTGTTTACCAAAAAAAGCGGGAAAATAAACCATAACTTTGCAATAAAAGAGATTGGCAGCTGGTGACCAAAAAATTTGTGTGAAATATGGAAAATAGAGCTAAAGGTATGTAATTTGCAAATAATATGTTACAAGTGTGTTCTATATGTTATATGTTTATTTTTAACTTGTTTTTTGTGACGTCCATAGCCAGAGAAAACCTAACCAAAACACCTGTACACTTTGGAGTTAAAACTAACTTTCGCCCACTTTCGGTCAAAATGTAATTATGTTAATGTGTTCTTGAAAGTGTGCACTTTAACTTGTTATTAACACTTTTTGCCCGATTTTGCCCGTTCTACGTCAATTTTCATATTTTTAGGAAAGATTGAGTTCAGCCATGCGACCCTTCTCGATGTATGGCTTGCCGATAACAGGAAAGACTAAGCGATTTCGGATTGGATTTTTGAGCAAGGCCACATACAAAATATAAGCGTCGAGACAAAAAATCACAATTTTTACACACTTCATACTGAAAAACTTGCCCAAGTGCAACAGAACAATCTCCAATTTTAAGTTTTTACGGAAATGGGGTTACACGTAGATAAGCCAAAGCAAAACGGAAACGGGAATACAAACGATGGCAGCACTGCAAGAAAGGCTTTTTCAAATCCAGAGCAGTTTGCATCAATTTTGGAATTTAACTTGGATATTTTAGAATGCCTTCATACCACTTTATTCGCCATTTCGTGTGAATTTTCTATTGATGCACTTAAATTCCAGCAATTCTGCGAGAAAACCTTTGCTTTGTAAATGGTCAAATACCCGTAATATTCAATGTCGCCTACTCTACATAAGATTCTAATCCATGGATCCCAGATAAGAAAGACTTCAATAGTACCAGTAGGTTGCCTTGGGGAAAACGCATCAGAAGCTCGCATCAAATTTTATAAGCGCGATAGACAGTCGCATGCTCGTCAAAGCTCGCGGGCTAATAATATGTTGGATGTCTTCCACAGATCAATGGACTCGTCAGATCCTCTTCTTTCGAGTATTACGATTAAGAAAAAGTCTGGTCAATACAAAAGTAAAGTGTTGCCAAAAAGTGTCATTGCACTTTTAGAAGTACCTTACTTTGAAATTGAAAATAAAAACGATCTTCCACTTAATGACTGCGAAGAAAATTTTGATTCCAAGAGCGAAGGTGACAATTTATATTCATTTGAATTAGATGAAGAAGAAAATGATTGTAATTAATGTGTAACTTTGTTAAAACAAGATCTCAAATTGAATAAAAAAAAAGGATAATACAAAAATTTTCAACTTAAAAATAAAATTATGTATACGCAATATGTTATCTTATGGGCGGCAAGAGTGGGTGTGGTCCGATCGGTCCAAAATTTTTCCCACATATTTGTTTTTTCATAGTTATTAAATCCTCCAAGTTTCAACTCTGTGGCTACATTGTTCGACTTTATGCCAAAAAATTGGCCATCCAGCCCACTGTGCAAAGGAATGAAAAACGGTGGATTTTTCGTAAATTTCTCTATATATTTCGGGCCCACATTGGGGTCCATCTTTAGGGGGGGATAGATACGGGCAAGTTCTAGTGCTCGCCACGGAGTTTGGTATAAAACTGATAATCTAAAGACTATTCAAAATCCAAAACTTTATCTCAATGACAGAATCGCAACTGTGCATTAAACTTTCTTTAAACTTTACGTTTTTTCCAGTCTTGCGTGAAAGTTATTCTTATTATAATTCCTGTCGCTACATCGAATCCAGCTCCGTTTTGACATTGGATGAACTAAGATTTTGAACCTTTCAAATGGAATACGCAGTTCTGTTTTCAATTCCACTTCGGTTTTCGTATAAACGTTTGAATTGGTCATTTTACTTTTACAATTTTATATGGAAGCTGGCAGAGAAATGTGTGGTTGCTAGATCCCTTTTCTATGAATTGAAACCACTTGGCATTGAGCTGTCGGTTTCAACTGCTCAAGCAATTCCGCTTCTACTTAAGCCGGTTCTAGTAACCGCAGATAGAACACTTCTCATATAACCTTATTAACATAGAGTTTAACGTACTAACGTTTATAAGAAAGCCGAAGATTCTTACAAGCGTACACAGAGAAAACAAAATTGGCTGCATGTCGCGTGTTGCGTGAAATGTGTTGCGCCCTGCTAAATTGCACACGCAAAATGTAGAACTCAGAAAGTTACATGCTACGTGCAGAAAAGCTACACGTAACGTGTAGGATTTCAGTATCTAAACGCGGCGTGCAGAAAAGCTACACAAATGTTATGGGTTGAAAGTCCCGTTCAAAACGTGTAGAAATACCACATCTTCGTGTAGCTTTTGCATATAATTTTTCTCTGTGTAGACCCAGAAGAGCATAGAGTTGTCGAAACTTTAAATTTTCTGGCTTACAGAGCCATATTCGCTCAAAGCTGCTGGCTAAAGTGAAACTTTCGTAAAGAGTAAGGTTAAAGTCGAATGAATCACATTACTTTTGATGTATTTCGCATGTCAAAGTCATTCAATATTGAAATTGAATAAAATTTCCATTCGCAGCCAAAATATTTAGAAAATTTTAAACGAACTTTAAAAGTAGTTTAAGAATTAACGGTACAGTTTAGTTAGTTTTGACACAAAATATGACAACCGAACCTTAATTTGGTATTCATTTGAGCCATCACATCACAGCTCTACATTATAATTTGTAAAGAATTCCCCTCAAGTCATGACTCTTTACCTTATTTCGTATCATATCGCAATCGCAGCGCTTGGCAAGCAATTAAAAACAAGTTTATTTTACAACAATAAATTGACTAATTATTATTATTATCAACGAACGTGATGCAGGTTATCAATATCAGTTGGTACAACTTAACATAAAATAGGTAAAAAATGCCAGAATCAAAGACAAGGCGAAGCATGGGAGTGAGGGGCTGCCTATCAAACTCAACAAGTTTCAATTATGTGCTTCAGACACACAGCGTAAAAAAAAAGTAGGAAAACACTTTCATAAGAAATGCTCATATGAGTTGCTGTTGTTGTTGTTGTTATTGGAGTAATAATTAATTGACTATTTGTTGCTTTTGTTGTGCACTCAAGTGCCGCCCCTTTTAAGTGAGTGCAAAGGTGTAGAGGGAAAGGCAACCCTTGTCGTTATATTATTAAAATGTAATTTTATTTATTTTAAGTGAAAGATATGATAAGAGCTACGAGACACACACTCGCACACACATTGTCCCTGGTTATCAAAGGCGGCGGACGACATAGTAGCAGCCGAGTGAGAAGCAGGGTAAATTGTGGGGGGGGGGGGGGGGAAGAGGAAGGGGGGCCACTCAACTCAAGTTGTTGACTAAATTGCCACATTTCTATAAAGCAGTCAACTTTATGAGACTAAACTAAATGCAAAAAAAAAAAACAAATTATGCTAACTGTATTTCCATGTCTGTTGATCTGTAGCATGTGCATGCGTGTGTGTGTGTGTGTGTGCGTTTGTGCTAATCAAGTTGCTGCAACATTGTTGCCAAATGAAACTAGAACACCGACTTCGCGACTTCAACTTTGAGACGGGGGCTTATCTTGAACTTGTTCCAAGATGTTTTTTTGCTGCATTTGTGTTGCGATTAAGCATGACTTCACTTGTTTTGCCGATGATGATGATGATGATGATGAGTTGGAAACTTGATACCTAATTGAAGCTAATTCTAGGCCTGAAAAATGTTTTTTTTTTATAGTTTTGTTATTTATTTTAAGGCTGAAAGCCTTTTGGGAAACCGCAGTTACGCGAACCGGTTGGATGCAACAAACTCAGTTTTTATGTTTTTAAAACATTTTGAATACCCCACAACAGACAACTTCGACCCTCTACTGACTTTACTGTTATTCTGTGAAATAATTTAATTGTATTGGATTTCATTGAAATAACCAACCAAATTTGATGGGCACATGAAAGTTTCGAAATAATCTTCTATGGATATGTGTACAATGGGTTCAAAGTACGAATTGTTCTTGCACCTGCTCGACTATTTTTCAGACTTTTGGGATAGATTTTCCTAAAACTGAATTTACTTAGCTTACAAACCAAGTTTCGTTTGGATCGAAGTCTATTTTCCTATCATGGTAATGAATTTTCTGAAACGATAACAATTTTTTTCCATTTAAATATAGCCGTAAGCCCATCCTCTTCCCAGCAAAAATTTGCCCACCTTGGGGACTGATTTTCCTACCATATTTTACGGCCATTTTCCCACCACTAAGGGTTAATTTTAAATAAGAAGAAACCATTTAAGAAAACCGAATAGCCTTCACTTTAATTTTTTGCTTACTATATTCACTCCGCTTATTTCTTGACAATCTGAATTGGTTCCACGGTTTCCAGAGATTTGAATCCCCTATTCAAATAGTTGGCAGTGTAAATATCGATAAGTACACTGCCAAACTTAAGAGCTCTGTAATCACTGTAAATGTAAAACTGTCAAATAACATGTGTAATTGTAGTGCGTCTAAAACTGCAGGACTGCAACCTGTTGGTCTGGCAGTCAATCAGAATCTGCTGATCTTTGTACATTTCTACAATGTACATAAAAATAATAATTAACGTATGGTTTGGACACATACATACAAATAGAAGTAGTAATTTAAGATGTCACTTACCTGCGTTTATACAATGTTACAGGGCCGAACGCGATGTTTGAAATACACTGGCAAGATCCGCAGCGTCAAAAATAGTATAAAATTCATTTGATTTTGGCAACAGACACTTGTAAATTATACTAAATTAACTGAAGTTGTAATGGCCACCAAAAAAAACACTATTTCATCACTTTTCATACCAAGCCAACTGTTTGAGAGTCACCGATGCAGACCTCGGACATTGGCTTTGGCTTGGATTTGGATTACAGCTAATAAAGCCATTATTTGATATTATATTATAGTTGAAACACACTTCCCGCACTTGTTTAGTATTTTGTGTACTATAATTATAGTTATGCACTTGATTTAAAACAATTTTTTATTTGTCTACAACAAATTGCGTAGCAGCAATACAAATACAGCTTACAGCACAGACTGAGTTAGCAGAGCAGTAATCGATAACAAACTTATCGATGTGCACCTCAGGCGATCAAATTCAATTAAAAATTTGATTTTTATTTTAATTTGGTGTTTTTAATATGGAATTTCTTAATAAAACTATAAGCTTTGAAGCAGTTTCATGTGATTATAAAAAAAAATTTAACAGAAACAAAAAGAGGAAAGCTAACTTCGGCTCGATCGAAGTTTATATACTCTTGTAGCTTGTATGATTTATATAAATTAGTAGCCTGATTCCACTGACACAAATATGTACATTCGGCCAAATGTACACATTTTTGACAAGGCCTCCTATATACATTTTCTACACCTAATTGCTATGGCAGCTGTACTATATATAATAGTTGTCCTATCAAACTTGGTGGAATTATGTGAAAGCATAGAAAACTTGTAAATACAAGGTTCGGGGACGTTTGCGTTGAAGACAAGAAAGTTTTTCTCACTAAAACAACATTTTCGATCAATGGTTCCTATGGTAGCTATATGCTATAGTCAGTGATTCGAAAAGTACTCAATTTTCTTACCTAGGTATGATAAAAGGTATACAAATTTCCATTACCTAGGTGAAGGTAAAGGTGCAAAAAAAACACCAACACCACCTACCCGAAATGGTTGTGAACTGAATGATGTGAACTATCCAAACAAAAAGACAAACAATTCTCAGGAATCAGTAGAACAAATCTGTGTTCCGAGACTCCCAAAATTTCTACAGGGATAAACACAGTAAAGTCCACTGGGTCCTAGTATCCTAGAATATAATTTGGTTTGTTGTGTGTTAAATAAAATTCTGTCATTTATAATCAACTCTGAATAGAAATCGCAATATGAAACCATTCAAAAGATAGTTCATGTGCCTTATTTCCATGCTAGTTGTGCGACAGCTTTCTGTATTTCCTTAACTTAATACGTCTTAAGGATCAACACAGTAATAAGCTCAAGACTATCTTATTTTAAAAGTCACATCGACAATAAAATTGATAGAATGAATAAATTGGATTAGTTTCCCACACAGGCTATCTTTTGAACTTACATTCTCATTCATATAATAAATTTTGCTATGGGAGACCTTGGAGAGACTGAGACTCGCACCTCGGCCTTGGAAACTTCCTTATAGTTGGATTCACGGCGCTTTAATTTTGCCCACCAATACAATATGCGAGTTTTATGCCAAGAAGCACTGCATCCGTCATAGGAACCCCAAGGCACACGAAATATTTTGCTCAGGGAACAAGGTCACCCTCTGAGAGAAACTTCAATAAAATTCAGTATATTTTTCAGCAAACTTAATTGTTTTGTTTACACAAAGTTGACATTTTCCATTCATGTTGAAAAATGTTCCATTCAAGATAAGCGGTAAATCTTTATTCTCTTCATTATTTAGTGACTGATCAGTCATGGTAAACCATAATAAACTATAAATTTTACGAGACAGAGCTGATCAAATTTCTGCACAAAATATTAGAATGTTTTCGTTACGGTTGCCCGTTTTCTCTCTCCTTTATCTTTGATTACTTTCTTGCAAAAGCATGAATGAGCCAATTAGTTAAGTCTGACCGAATATACTCAAAATCCCAATACAATACAACAATTGATATCAATACTTGGTCGCGAAGAAAAATCACGTACGAAAACTACTTGGTACCCTACCTATTGACAAGGTAAATGAAAATTAAGACCTCGGTAAGGTAAAAGGTACTCGAATTGGTAAATACCGAAGGTCAGGTAAAAGATATTAGGGGTGTTCCTGCAAGCGATTTTGATTCTGATTCTGATTTTAATTTCTGTGTCACCACATAAACTGCAGAAAATGACAAATAAACTGTCACACAAAATGAAAATCAAAATCGAAATCAAAATCAACCTCAAGCCTGATTTTGATTTTTCAGTCTAACTAATTGTGAGAAACAATTGCACGGCTTTTATATTTTGTGATTTAAGTATGGAGGAACAGGTTCGTCTTATTTGTTGGCTACTAAATTACTTCAAATCATTAGTTTATGATTGTTTAACATATTTCAGGGTGCAAGCGAAAGTATTTTAAAGCGAAAACGCACCAATATTATGAAGTGATCGCAGCCGAAAACAAAAGAATTTTGGGAACTGGCGTTGCAGCTCATTAAAGATTCGCCTAAGTTGCTCGAGGTAATCTTAAGAAAATTTAATTTGTCCTTAATATATGATCATTATTAATGTAATATTCTTGCAGAAACCAATCGCAAAAAAATTTTATTCCCTTGTGATTGCTAGGTCTGAAACATTTAAAGACTTTAAGCATATCGCACTGAAGAATAAAATACGGACCTTGAGGACACAGTATATAAGTGTTCACTGGAATGGCGAAACAATACAGGCGCCGGTCTGATATCCGAAGGCGAAGACCGTACTGTTGCTGGTATGGAAAAAATCACAATTTATACAAAGATTTAACAGTTTCATTTACAAATTCAAGATTATATTGTCAATTTATGGACAAACTTTGATTTAGTGGAGCAAATTTACGGACAAAGAAAAAATAATCATCCACAAAGACATATTGACTCCGAAAACAGCGATATTTTGGAGGACTATGAAGACTTCGTAGAGCTTCAGCGGAATACTGAAGATATCGACGAGTTAGAGCCTTTAGCTATATCCTCAGCGTGCTCATCGAACCGGGCCCATTTTGGTTCCCTTCTTAATATGGTAATTTGCATGCAACGGCAGAAATGTAAAGTGGTTATTGGAACTAGAGAAGAAGAAACTAGAATGGGAAAAAGAAAAATTTGATAATGAACTAATGGCAAAATCTCAACTTAAGGCAATGGAACTTGAGCATCAGAAGGAACTAAAGCAAATGAACAAGGAAATACAAATGATGGAGATTCAAAATAAATATAAGCTTATGCAATAGTCTTGAACAATGATTATTGTATACTAAATAATAGGTTTAATACAATAAAAATTAATGCCTTCATTTGACGAGGTTATTTGACCAGCGTCATCATCATTTCCACAGCAAATGAGTTTGATTTAATGTTAAAATATATGTTAAAATATATATAAACTGCCTTAAATACCCTTCGATCAATCGACCAATCCCTAACAATGCTGCAGTTTTTACAATGGAGGATCCTTCGCCATAGTACCCAAGACGATATAGAACCACCATAAGTTGTACGTTAGTTGGGATCTGTTGACTACTGCGCAAATTATCTATTAAGCTCAAAATAACGTTGAAGCTTTCCCAGTTTAACTTCATGTAGTGCTTGAAACGACACTCGTCCAGATTTGGCAGCACATGGTTTATGAATTGCTTGCATTTCGGGACAGAATGCTTGATGTTAGGAATGACATATTGATATAGTTCTCCTTGGATACCATACAATAACCAAGTTAAACAACAAAATAAACGAGTTTCAGGCCGAATTTCGACAAAACTACTCTACTACTGATAATATTTACAACCTAAATGCAATAGTGAAGCTTAAATGGACAGAAAACAAAAAAAATTTATGCATTTTTTGTGGACTTCCGGGCTGCATTTGATAAAGTACCGAGAGATCTTTTGATCTACAAGCTGCACCAACTAGGTGTGTCCACAAAAATTGTAAACTTTATCGAGGTTGTATACAAAGATACCGTGTGGTCCGGAAAGAATATGTCTCATATGCCCATGGCGGCGGTGATGCATAACTCAAATGTGTGATGATTCCACTTCCTAGAGGTGACTGTTGATTCGAATCATATGGATCAATAAATCACTTCCTAAATAGTGAGCGAAATGAGATTTTCTTAAAATTTCACACATTTCTTGATCATTTTTACACCAAAAGTGTATAAATTTCCAAAATTGTCAAAAACTTAATTACAAAAACAAAAAAAAAACAAAACAAATCATCTAAACAAACTATGGCCATAAGCAAGCTTAAAATAATCTGCACTGCGCCATGCATAACGCATACGCCATGTATGCCAAAGTCAAAAGGAAAAAAAAAACAAAAAAAACAAACCCACCCTCAAAATGAGCTGGGGGAGCACACCACTTGTGCTTAGCTCTGGGTAAACTGACCAGGCGATACATATGCAAAATTCCACTCTACTCCCAAACACTCCTTGGCCACCCACATCAACGTGGCCTGACTCGTCGGAGATTGGCTGCGTCAGCCAACCAAAAATCTTTACTGTTGCGAAAAAGTTGAACATTTTCGCACAAAAAGGCGCGGTCCAGCAACAGCAGCATCAGCAGCAGAAGCGACGCACAAGGCAACGACATGAGAGAGCGCCTGCTGATGCTGATGCTGAATTTGAAATTCAAAAAGCCCACACTCTTAGGCTGGTTGGGTGGATGGGTGGGTGGGTGGTTGGTTGGCTGGTGGTCGTCCGTCAATGTCCAGCTGCTGGACATTGGCGAAAAATGCGTTAGCCAACGCCGCCGAGGAGTTGCCTGGCAGGACCCAAAAGTAGAAGGCCCAAACTTTTCGAAGCTGGCAAATGAAATGAAAGCGCCGCGCCTCATGAGAGCGAGCGAGTTAGCAGGAAGGAGAAGGAAGACCGGCTCTGGCTCCGGCTCCGGCATCTAATGCGCAAGGATATTCGTAAAATGCAAATGTGCAGAAAACAAAAACTCGCACGCAGACAGAGATGCATAGCACACACACAGACACACACACACACACACACACACTGGACACTCCATCTTGTTGCCGGCATACGAAAACTAACGTCCAACGTTCGAAGGTGGCGGTAATGGCATTTTGGTCTACGTTCGACTCGATTTTCTACCCACGCACCGCCTGCATCTCTGCGTCTCCTGGGCGAATGTGTGCTGCTCCTCTATGTGCTTCCGCCAAAGTCGCAAAATGGCGGCTTGAAAAATCACCACCTCCCCCCCCCCATCCGCATCCTCCTACTCATCATCAGCAACAGCAAGCCGCTTTGCCAGCTGCAGCAACACAAAAGGCAGCGAATGAAATTCGGGACAAGCCTTTTTGAATAGCGCTCAAGCCACGCGTAGATGGTTGATGGTAGACGCTGCCGCCGCCTCACATGCACGTAAGATGGTCCAAAGGATGGGGCCGGTAACTATAGTTGAAAGCAGCAAGGTAAACAGTGGGCTGAAAATTGTCAAAAAATGGTTGACCAACATGCATCCATTGCATTTGATTCAAAAATTATAGAGAAGAGCTTAAATTTATAGAAAAGAACTACTAGATTCGTTAGATCTTCATGGCGAAGTGAGCTTAGTGAATAAATTCAAACATCTTTGAACTGATATTAATATCACAAATGCTTAACGGTCTCGCCAGCTACTAAATCGCAGAATTTATTGGTTATCGGAAAACAAAAAAGCAATCGGCTGTGTGGGTGTTCCAAGACGAGCCAAATCCCACAAAAGTTGTTCGCTCTCGAAGCACTGCGAAGCAAAAGGTCGCCCGTTACTTCGGCCAAGAAATTCTCAAAACCAACCGACGAAGACGCTCCATTCTCCATCATGACAATGCGAGCTCTCACACCTCACGTCACACAAGCTACTTTTAAACTGGCCAAAACGTCGAATTGATGGGTCATCTGCCGTACAGCCCTAATAGAACACCCAATCATTTCTTTTCATTCCCAAACATCAAAAATAAACTGCGTTTTTCTACGCCGTACGAAGCTGTTGATGCGTTTGAAACCCATGTTTTGAAGATGCCTCAATCAGAGTGGAAAAAGGGCTTCGAAAATTGGTTTTTAGCGAATTCAAAAAGTGCATAAATTTTCATGGAGTATATTTTGAAAAACATTAAAGCCATTTTCATTTAAAAATATTTATTATTATTTGCTATTTCCGAAATATTAATAGTATCCCACGTATGTTCAGTGTTTTAGTGCTGTCAATTGTCTAGAAGGTAAGGTGGTTGCAACTCTTCAAATGTTATAGTTTATTCCTGCAAGAGTCATCCCACTTCCTTTACTCTACCATAGGAGATTTGTTCAAAATAAATCGCGAATTTTATGCTTTTTCAGAAAGTACATTTATGCCAACGTCTCCTCCAATCACTTTTTGTGACCTGGTTTAGATTCTTTTACGATGCCGCCTTTATCGCCTTAATCGTGTCGTAGCTTCGTCCTTTCATGCGCCTCTTCAGTTTTGTATACAAGAGAAACACCGTGGACCTTTCAACAAGACTCCGCTCCAGCTCACATGGCAAAAACGACTCAAACATGGCTAAAAAACCACACAAAGAAAAAAAAAGTTCAAGTTCCTATTGATATTCGCAGGTTATTGTGAACTTTTAAAAATATAATTTTTTGCATATCAATTGGGGAGGGAATGCTATGACTTTCATATCAATTAGAATTCGAAGTCCGGAAGGCGACGGCATACTTCTATTAATTGTGATAGAGTAAGATAGTGTGGCCGGGTGTGGTGCAGCGGGTAGTGTGTGAGCCTGCTGTGCGCGTGGATTCAATCCCGCCTCTTTTGTTTTTATGTAAATCGTTCTTAAGGTCTATGATTCTTAATATTAAACGCTTTCAAACTAATTTGAAAAAGTTGATCGACATCGGGTTGACTATATCTTATGGTTGCCATAGGACCGATCGGTTGAAAATGGGTCTTAGTAAGAAATTTTTTTTGTTTTTAGTTTTAGCGTCCTTAAACTCTATTAATACTAATTTAATATGCTTTTAAATAGATTTTCAAAATTTGATCGAAATCGGATGATTATTAATATTATATGCTTTTAAACAGATTTGCAAATTTTGGTCAAGATCGGATGACTATATCTTATAGCTGCCATAGGACCGATCGGTCGGAAAATGGGTCTTAGTGGAAAAAACCTTTTTTGTTTTCAAGTAAATCGTTCTTAAAGTCGGTGATTCTTAATATTAAACGCTTTCAAAGTAATTTAAAAAGTTTGATCGACATCGGGTGACTATATCTTAAGGCTGCCATAGGGCCGATCGTTCGGAAAATGAGTCTTAAAGAGAAAAACTTTTTTGTTTTCAATTTTATCGTTCTTAAATTGAAAAATTGATATGTTTCAAAAAGATTCGCGAAATTTGGTCGATATCATATGTTTATCTGTGTGTTTATGTGTTTTAGCTAGAAAAATTTTTGATTTTTTTGTAAGTGTTCTTAAACTCTGACATTTCACAACCAGCATTTGCAAGGGTATAAAAACTTCAGCACAGACGAAGTTAGCTTGGCATTCTCGTCTTGTATTCTTTTTATTATATGTTCGAAAACATTGTAGCTATATTTTCGAACATATTAATGTTATCTTGGTCATATCAAAGTAAAATTGATATGAAAAAATGTCGAATTGAGTGCCATTTCATATCAATATTTTTTCTTGTTGCATGTACCGAACTTCATTTCTACGGATGATTGGCCTGCTGGTAGCCCAGACCTGAATCCATTGAACTACAAAATGTTGTCCGTTCTCGAGGCTATGGCTTGCTCTACTCGACACCCAAATATTGAGTCTTTGAAGCGCGCCCTTGTGCGAGCAATGAACAATTTCTCAATGTATGAGTTGCGCACTGCGATGGATGAGTGGCCAGAGAGACTTCGGCGTTGCTGGAATGCACAAGGCGTCCATTTCGAATAAGTGGTTCTACGATTGGTAGCCATTAAGTGACACAATACAAAGAATAAAAAAGTTTTGAAAAATATTCATTCGTTTTCATTTTATGACCAAAAAACCGTGTACCAAAACAATTGCGAGTACAAGGTAGTTATTGATATGTTTACCGAATCCGAGGCGCTTCTTCAGATGTACTCCCAAGTATTTGCGGTGACGTAATAGCTGCTCGTTGGGGAAGACATCTGAAAACTCATCGTGACGATCCTGTATGGTGAGCTTAACTGTCACTCAAAAGTTTTATAATTTAAGTTAAGTATTTCGAAAGCGTTCTCTATATTCTTTAAAGGCAACTATAGCATCATTGCAAAGCTTTGCTTAAAGAACTGAACATTTTTAATTCATTTAAATTTCACAAGGCCATTACCATTTCAGTGCTTCATTTGATAATACCTTAGTTTTTAAGTACTGCATAAAAAAGCATTCCGGGCAATTGAACCGCATGAAAGAGTGAGTATACTGAGAGCAAAGGTAGAAGATTGGCTGCACTCTTAAATATGATTTGGTCGCTATGCCTCGACTTGATAGTCGTGTGAGCTTAGATGCCGTTGTACGTGTGCTCAGTCTGAGAGGTCCTGAGTTCAAGTCCCAGCAAGGTGAACTTCAGAAAAAGTTTTAAATGGTAGCAGCATCTAGCCACAGCATCGAAAAAAGAGGGTGGTGTGGGTGTTAGGGGTGATCGGTCGGATCTCCGTGATTACCTCCTTAGCACCCATTCCACTGTAGCAAATTTTGCCTTTTATTTGGCATAAACCCATTTTCCAAAAGTGTTCAAAACTTAAATTTGTTTGTCATTAGTTCACAAATACATCAGTCTTCAATGTTACATAACAGAAAATATGACTTAACAGCACTCTGTTAAATGAGCAGCTGATGCTAACAGACAGTTCAATGTTAAGTGTTTGTTTTTCTGCTGCAATTGCTATAAATTAATAAAAACAGAGAGTTTTGTCAAATATTAATGATGGAATCTAATCGTTGTGGTCTGTACTATGTGTTAGTATCTTTGATCTGTAGAAATCAATCGTGGTGTCTTTGTAGTTGAGCGTATTCGTAAGGCATCTTACAAAAAAAGGCCTCGCAGAAGTTCTAAAGTTGCTTTCTAAAAGTCCGAAAAATGCAAAAATGATCCGAAACATAATGTCACACCCAATCTAGAACCCTTTGCGGTCTTCCGCCGAAAATGACTTAGCATTAATTTTGAATCAGGGACTTACAAAAGACCAATATTGTGCCATTAGAGAAGACTGTAAGATCAAAATTGCGATATATATCCGATTTAGAAGGAAGTGACTGAAAGTAAAAGCTATTGCAGACCATCAGGCATTGTTGTTTCTGATGCGAAAGGAAAAGTCAGTCTTCAAAAAAATTTCGGAAAATTTCCTTTAGTGCATTCTAGCAACATTTTTTTTTCAAATCTTTCAAATTTGAGTTTTTAACCCATTTTTATTACGCCTTTGGCTTGCGTGGATCCGGAATGGCTTGATTTGTTTTCAGTGTGGGTAATATTTCTACATATCCAAGCAATTAACTGAGAAGCATTGCGTATACCGTTTCAGCCGTTCCAGCTACCCAGATTTCAGTTCAGTTTAGTTCAGTGATCGTATTTAAGATCGGTTTTAAATGAAAATCTTTATGAGGATGTTATGAATTATAACATAACGACTTCTTAAACTCTGAAAAATCTGTATAACATTGCTCAAATTCATTCAAAAATACAATAAATATAAAATGCAAAAATTGTATTGCTCACAGGAAGGCGAACCCTTACAGGAACTTGGGAACCTGTTGAAGAATCCAACCTCTAGCGTAGAGTGAGGGCCCAAGACTTCTTCTTTCTTAAATCTTCGAATTGAAAACATAAATCAAGTTAAAAATTTCCTTTAATCATTTGCCCCACTGTTTTCACTTTGTGTGGCCATTTCTCCGACTCCTGATTGCCACATTCGATGCCGTTGTCGCTGTTTGGTCATCAGCGATGTTTGCTGCGCCGTTATTTTTGCTCCTCCTGCGGCCAACTGCTCTTGCTGCTGCTGCTGCTGCTCCTGCTCCTGCTGCTGCTCTTGGTACCCTTCTATTCCTCGATGTTGTTTTTCGCAGAATTTTCGTTTCCGTTTCCTGGGCCCAAACGTGCGTGCAGGCGAGTGTGTGTGTGTGTGTGTGTGTGTGTGTGTGCGCCTATGTGTATGCAACGACTGAACATAGAGAAAACAAAAACAAAAATCTTGCAAAATGAGAAAACGGATGCCAGCTTGCACATTTGCACAACGACGAGCCTGTCCCCAGATCCCTTCCACAGCGCCACCACCACCCCGAGAGTTCTATGTTCCTATGTTCCTATGGCTGTTCCTATGGCTGTGCCTGTGTGTGTGTGCGTTTGTGTAGGCTGGAGGTCTAAGCTGCATGCAGTAGGCTCCGCTTGAGGGAGGTCTCATCTGGTCAAAGTCGCTGGACTTTTGCAGAACGTCGCAGTTATCGATGACGATGCCGACGTTGCCTGTGGGCAACAGCAACAACAACAACAACTACAGTTGCCATGCATAAAATTTCGTTACCTCAATGCCGGAAATGATGAAACGAAATTTGACTGGAAGAGGGGAGAGGGATTGGGTGTAGACGGATGATGGAGGAAAGAAAGGGTTAAGTTTCCCACACATAATATTGGAACATTTCGTTTCCATCGATTCCAGACGCCACCTATGGGCCAATTATCCCTGCCGCAGTTTGCACTGTTTCACTATATATTTCTGTGTGGGAGTTTGATCCTGCTCTTTATACGCCTTCCTGCACTTAATTATTATCAGCAAATATGCAGCAGGCCTCCCCCACCTACCCCCCTCTCAACCACCTACTTTCCCTTCCAGTTGGATTTTGTCGCGCCTACAAGCGAAATTTTCTCTAAAACAAAATTAATTCCCATTTTTGTTTTTGTAGAAAATTTTGGCGTGGCCAAACATTACAACAACCAGGGACAGGGACAGGACAGGACTCGACGTACGCACACCTACCCCTCCCTCCCCCCCCTCAAAAAACGCATATGCAATTTGCGCCTGCAGGGCGCACACACACATAGACAAGTGGGTGTGTGGCTGCGGCTGCAGCCATAAAGTTTTCTAGGTGCCCAGCAGACACTTTGCATGCGTATTTTGCACGCATTCTAGAATTTCAATTAAAAATAAATCACAAAAACGTTGCCAGGCTCCGGGGTGCTGGGTCCTGCTCTGCTCTGCTCTGCATGTGTGTGCATGTGCATGTGGATGTGCAGCTGCATCTCGCGCTGGCCCACGTCATCGTCATCATCATCATCATCGTCGTTGTGTTAGAAAATGCATTTTGCACACGCATCCAATTTCTGTCCTACGAAGGGAGCTCGAAGCCTGAGCCAGTGTCCGAGTCCGCCGTTTGCAGCCATATCGATGACGCGCTGACTTTGGCCCCGACTGTTGATATATTCTGTGTGGGTTTTGGTCAGGTCAGCAGCCGCCTTTCTTGCTAACAATGGCCGATCGGAAACTTAATGTGCCCTGCTGTTGGGACTCGCTCACCCCCCTTTTTGGGATTTCTGTCTAATGCTCTCGTCAATTATAATGGCGATTTGGCGAGTTTTTACCGAGATGACAGCAACTGACTGCATTGCTGAGTTGGCATTTTGATGTGGTGGGAAAGGAAAATTGAATACCGGACGCACGCATAAATTTAGAACCTTGCGGACTCTTGTTTCTCAAATTTTTGGTATATATGGAAGGCAAATGTTGGAGACATCATTTCATATCAATACTGCTAAGAATCTAAGTTTTTATCGTTGATCGGGATAGAATTTATACCGTTTTGTACTTAAAATTTCAAGTATGTTTTGTTCTGGGGAGGACTTAAATTAAGTAAAAAATATTCTAGAATCGAAAAACGACTGTTAATGATATTAAAATGAGAACAAATGTTATTGAATCATCAACTTTTTGGTACTTATACACTGAAAAAAAAAATCCGGAATTTCCGGGATTTCCTGGATCAATTCATGCCGAAATGGTAATAAAAATGGGTTGATCCTGGAATGGCATAAATCATTCCCGACAGGAACAATTTAAGTACGGATAGTTTTTTAAATTTTGATGCCGCTTTTGGCCTAGCCGAACTTAAACTCATCCTCCTTTTTGAACATAACTTAGTCCCATAAGAGATAATATTCTAGTTTGGTAGAGATAGATTTGTGCCCTATATCCGAACTCATCTTTGTTCCATAGGTGATAATATTCTAGTTCGGTAGAGATTGATTTTTTTTATTTAAATATTTTCTGATATTTTCTTACAGGTTATATAGATATTGTTTTTGCATTTAATAAATTAAAATATTTTTGTAATAAATATTAAATTTATAAATAATATAATATATAATATAAGGCCCAGTCATGAAACACTTTGTGGAATTTAGCACATAAAGATCCAGACGTCACACAACACACACTCATTTATACCATTATACCTCAGACCGGCTACATGAGCAGCAAACCTCGACCAGATAAAGGAGTTATTTGAACAAGAAGTGGAAAATGCAATCGTGATTGGTGATATTAATGCGCGTATTGGTGGCGAGCAACAATATTTGGACGAAGTCATGCTTGAAACGTTTATAAATGGTATGGATGCAAGAAACTCCAAAGATGCGACTGTAAATGCAAATGGAAGGAAATTTCTGGACTTTGCAGATGACAGGGGACTGACAATTTTAAATGGCAGAACAAAAGGCGACTTAGATGGAGATTTTACCTTCATAAACAGAAACGGGAGCTCGGTTATAGATGTATGTGCAGTTAAAGGAGCTATACTAGAACGTGTGATAAGTTTTGAGGTGGAGAGCAAAATTTGGTCAGACCACATGCCTATACTGCTGAAATTTGCTTTGTTGGGTTCGACAACATCTGACCAGAAGTCAAACTTGCTGCCAAAACTGCTCTGGAACGACAAAAAAGCAAAAGCATACAAGAAAAATGTCCAAAAACATGTTAATGTGCTGCAAGCTGAAAAGCAAGAACTGTCAATCGAGGACATTGTAACTGCAATTAATAAAGCGGCGCTGAGCAACAAGAGTGGTTACTCAACCAATTTTAGTAACAAATGGTACAACACAGTTTTAGAAGAACAAACACTGCAGAAGACAAACGGATTTACACAAAGGCGCAACAGGAATATAAAGTGTTATGCGAAAGAAGCAAAATAGAGTATGAGCAGAACCTTGAAGCGCGCATTATCTCAATAAGAGATAGCAAAGACTGGTGGAGGATAGTCCGAGAAATTAGAGGAGTGAGTCTGAAAATAAGTGTGGAAATAGCTGCGTGGGATTTTAGAAATCACTTTAATAATCTTCTTAACCCTCAACAAAACGCCGTGAGTTGATGAACTACCGAGGTATATCCTTTATGAACTGTGCAGCGAAGCTACTAATGAGTATACTGTCGACGAGACTAACAACGTGGGTGGAAAAGTACGATAAATTAAACGAATTCGAAACAGGATTCCGGCGTGGATACTCAACGGTTGACAACATATTCAACTTAGCATCTATAGTCAGCATTAAATTTGAAGAAAAAAGGAAAGTTTATGCTTATTTTGTAGATTTTAAGGCTGCCTTTGACCGAGTACCTCGTAAACATCTTATATACAAGCTCCAACGACACGGTGTATCCACAAAAATAATACAATTTATAGAAAAAGTATACTTGCAAACGTCTTGCGCTGTTTGGACTGGGAGTGAGCTTTCTGAGAAGTTTGAAACAATTAACGGATTAAAGCAAGGATGCCTTATGTCACCGTTGCTGTTTGCGATGTACTTAGATGATCTGCATGAACACTTAGGAGGTGGCCTGTATATCGACAACACAAACATGATGGTAGCGGACCATCCCTCAACCCTCCAGCAAATGATCCATAACCTCGAGACATACTGCATATTGTGGGGCATGGAAGTCAATAAGACAAAATCCGAGATTAAGGTATTTAGAAAAGGCGGTAGACTGGCGGCATCGGAGAACTGGACGTATCAAAAGGAGCAGGTGAAGGTGGTACCGGAGTACAAATACCTTGGGGTTATCCTGACACCTACAATGAGCTTTAAGAAGCATGTGGCAGCCAGGACAAAAGAAGCAAAGGCGCAGGGTTAGAAGATGGACACATCTATAGTCTAACACTTCATCTCAAATACCTATCAAGAATTTTATTTGAGTATGAAGATTCTAGACTCCCGCATATCCTTGCTGAAAAAATGATGCGAAATAATTTGGGATGGTTATGGCATATCACTCGGAGACAACCAATCGCATGCAGATTGGATTGACCGCAATGTTCGGTTCCTAAGCGCATCAAAAGCAGATAACCACATGCAACACATGAACAAGGCGTCAGTAAGTGCATCAAGAGTGTATAAAAACCTTAATTATGCAATAGGGCAAACATACTGCAACGAGTCTTTCAAGCAAAGCGAGATAACTTGGATAATGAAGGCCAGAGGAGATCTTTTATGGTTAAACAGCTGCCCAAGACGAATTGTAAATGGAGGTATATGCTCACTATGCAATATGTCTGAGCAGGAGGACATGCAGCATTTTGTAGGACGATGTCCAATACTGCGGGAATTTCGTTGGCGTTATTTCAAAACTTGTACGTTTACCGAGGAAGAGGTGCTGACGGCCCTGAACGGAGGGATGGGATGGAATAATCTGGCGAATTACATAGAGATGGCTACTATTTATAGAAGAAATGTCATGAATGAAAATTTTTAAATAATATGCAGAATATGAAATTTTGTTAATTATATGTAAAATAAGTATATGCTTATATATGTAATTGTTTTTTATGTCACAACAGAAGGAAGGCTGACGGTTTTAAACCAAGCTTTAAATGTTTGTTTATTATTAGTTAATCAATGTAAAGCTGTAAGCTATGAATATTATCAAATGAAAATAAACACTTATCTATCTAAAAAAAAAAAAAAAATTTATAAATATTTTCCGCTATAATACTCGTTCTCGCTTAGCCACTTTTGAATGGACAGAAATCGAATCGTCTTCATTGGCAAGCTGCAAGTAGACAAAATTTAAAGATTAAGCTTATCAGCTTACTACTACAACTAATACAGATAACTATAAATGTCTAGATTAAAACTTTGATAACTAAAAATGTCTAGAAGTTTCAAACAATTGTGGCATGCGGAGTGGCTAAACACAAAAACATTCTTGATCTGGTTGCGATTTTGATACACAGATTTAAATCTACTTACTTTAGTATGATTCCACCAGAACAGCTTCTGTCTAAGGTCCATACGAGGGCCTAAATCAGGAATCACTTCTTTAAGGTCTTCAGCAGTCAAAAGCTTTAAGAGCTCGAACTTAAGTATTTTGTGTATACTTACAAACGTTAGTTTGGTGTTTAGTGCGTGCGTCTGATTTTCGGCTTGGGTGTGAAGACATATATACATACATACATATGTATAACCCGGTGTCGAAGCAATGCCTTGATTTCACATATGTATGTACGTGTGAATATTCTGGCCCGCTTGCATACACATACATACACCGCAAAAGTAATTACAACACTTTACACAATACACCTTACACTCACCTGCCAAATTCTCCACTATATGGTGCAAGTTGTTGCTTTCTCCAGTTGTTGATTTTTCATCTGCCATTTCACTTTTTTTCTAGTTTTTTTCACTTTTCACTTCAACTGCTTTTAGCAAGCGTCACACAAAGAATGCTGGCAAGCCAAAAAGCGGTCAATGCTGCATGCAAAAAGGAGATCGAACAACGATGAGAGAAGCAAAGAGAGCGAATTTGCCTTTGCTCTCAAGTTTTTCGCTCTCTCACTCTCTCAATTGGTTGTTAAGTACGATCCGTACATAAAACAAACCTTTTCGGAACGATAAATGCCCACTCGAATTTTTCTAATACGATCACCTCCAAAGTACAGGGTGGTTCATCTAGTGTTTGGAATTTCAACTATTCATAATTTGACTTTAAAAACGTCAAATGTCATTCGGAAAGCGACTAATATTTAGTAAAAACTTTGACATTTACGAAATGGGTCGCTATTCGCTTGAAGAAAGTTGGGAAATATTAAAAACATATTTCCAAAGTTGTGAGTCCTCGACTCAAAATGTGCAAAATTTAAAAAAAAACATTAACCAAAAAAAATGTTCCGAAAACTCAAATTGTGGATCAATTCGTGAAGCGAGTTCGCGAAACTGCAATGTTAGTGGATAAACCAACCCGTGTACGTACTTGTCCGGTTGCTGAAAATGAGCGTGAACAACCATCGACGTCAACGATCGCCATCGATCTCAACAATTGGACATTTCGCGCACTTCTTTGGTGCGAATTTTGCATAAAGACCTTGCCATGAAGCCATTCAAAGTTCAATTGGTGCAGCAGCTAAAGCCAATTGACCATCCGAATCGTCTACAGTTCGCAAATTGGGCGGAAGATCGATTGAAAATATTCTCAAAAATTGGGTGGAGCGAATGGGCTACTGCCAAGTCAACCGTGGTGATCATTTGACCGAAATTACTTTTCATAAATAAATGACATAAACCAATCTTTCCAATAAATGTTCAACCCTGCAAAATATTAAGCCGTTTTTTTTATAACACAATAAAATTCCAATTTTTAAATGGACCACCCTGTAGTATAGCTGCCATAGAAATCGGGTGTAGAAAATGTATATAGGCGGCCTTGTCAAAAATGTGTACATTTCACCGAATTTACATATTTGTGTCAGTGGAATCAGTCACCTAATTTATATAAAACATACAAGCTAGAAGGGTATAAAAACTTCGATCGTGCCAAAGTTAGCTTTCCTCTATTTTTTTGTTATATTTTTTTTGATAATCATATGAAACTGCTTCAAAGTTTGTGGCTTTATTAAGAAAGAAAATTAAAAACACCAAATTAAAACATAATTCAAATTCTGAATTGAATTTGGTCTCCTGAGGTGCACATCGATAAGTTTGTTATCGATTACTGCTCTGCTAACTCAGTCTGTGCTGTAGGCTGTGTTTGTATTACTGCTACGTAATTTGTTGTAGACAAATAAAAAAATTGTTTTAAATCAAGTGCATAACTATAATTATTGTATACAAAATGCTAAACAAGTGCGGGAAGTGTGTTTCAACTATAATATAATATCAAATAATGGCCTTTATTAGCAGAAATCCAAATCCAAGCCAAAGCCAATGTCGTAGGTCTGCGTCGGTGACTCTCAAACTGTTGGCTTGGTATGGAAAGTGATGAAATAGTGTTTTTTTTTTGTTGCCTTTACAACTTTAGTTAATTTAGTATAATTTACAAGTGAGTGTTGCTAAAAACAAATGAATTTTATACTATTTTTGACGCTGCGGATCTTGCCAGTGTATTTAAAACTTCGCCTTCGGCCCTGTAACATTATTTAAACGCAGGTAAGTGACATCTTAAATTACTACATCTATTTGTATGTATGTGTCCAAACCATATGTTAATTATTAGCTTTATGTGCATTGTAGAAATGTACAAAGATCAGCAGATTCTGATTGACTGCCAGAGCAACAGGTTGCTGTCCTGCAGTTTTAGACGCACTACAATTACACATGTTATTTGACAGTTTTACACTCACAGTGATTACAGAGCTCTTGAGTTTAGCAGTGTACTTATCGATATTTACACTGCTACTTATTTGAATAGGAAATTCAAATCTCTGGAAACCGTAGAACCAATTCAGATTCTCAAGCGATAAGCGAAGTAAAAATATTAAAGTGAAGGCTAGTATTTTGGAGTTAGATATTTTTCGGGTTCAAAATCATATGTTGAACCTATTAGCTCAGAGAAACAATCAGGAAAGGTCGATGTCAGAAGTACGGTAAGAATTAAAGTTCTCAATCCACCACCAATATTACTTGCTTATCCTCTCACAGATCGATTTTTTTCTAAATTCAAAAGCAAAAAGATTATTTCCAGATTATTTCGTACTAAAATTATTCGCTCTACATATTTTATGCCGACTTATTTTTGGTTCGAAATAGTAGGCTTGGAATTTGTTAATTGTCAATTATATTGCTTCTAAAGTTAATTCCTTCACAAAAGTTTGATTCAGTTCCAAGCACTCGGCTGATGCAGATGTCTTTTGTTTCTTTTTTTTTTTAATTTGTTACTTTATTAACATAAGCTTTACCTTGGGCGTTTTTTTTTGGTAGGAATTAAATTATTTTTGTTTCTTCTTTTTTATTCCTCGTATTCCATGAATATCTATGCAGTCATGTTGGTAACTAAAGTCGGGATTATCTTGAATGCCATGGCTATTTGTGTAAATCGCGTTGGTCATATTTAATTGATATCTTTTATACTCTCCAAATGAGATGAACAAATTTTGATATTTTTCAAAATTCTCTTAATGACAATTTAAGCTAATTATAAAAATTTTCTCAATTTTTCGGACCGATTAGCCTTTACTTTCTATTTACCCTTACAAAAAAGGTTCAATAGAGTTTTTGTTAAAGTTATTATTATTCTGAAAAATTTGTTAAAATTCATTTGTCAAAGTATTGTAATTTTTTCCATATTTCTGGCAAATTTCTGAAAGGCCGTGCATCAATTTTGATGTCGGAAATCGTTCGGTGTTTTCTTTGCGTTCTTTCTTGTTGTTTACTCGTATCAAAAGTACAACCCAGAGAAGGGACGGTTTCATGT
Organism: Lordiphosa magnipectinata; assembly: GCA_037044535.1. NCBI lineage: Eukaryota > Metazoa > Arthropoda > Insecta > Diptera > Drosophilidae > Lordiphosa > Lordiphosa magnipectinata. The sequence goes on along the minus strand of JBAMBO010001731.1, from coordinate 99,791 downwards.
TATTGCGAATTCTAACCTTCCAAGCTCTTAAGAAAAGATTGTAGATAAAATTTCAAACAGAATTTTAAACATCTATCTTGCGAAAAAAAAACATATGTAGTGAATTTTTCCGTGTAAAAATCGGTATGAAAAGTGGCATTACTATGAGAAACCACGTTCTGCAATGTCCGACTGGGTTTTTGTGAAATTGGCAGCAAATATTTTCCAACTTTTAGTGCGTCTGCTTAAAAAGTTGGAATCAACATACAAAATGTAAAAACGCAAATTGCTAGTCCACATATTTAAAATTAGAAGTTAATAAAACGTTTGTCAAACCGAATTTCAGTTCAATAACTTTGAAACCAACGATGTTGGTGCAAATCGTTCAAATCGGTTATATGGCAGCTGTATGAAATAGTGTGTCGAATTAAACAAAATTCTATGAGTCGCTAAAATTCGATTCAATAGCGTAAAACCCAACAAAGTTTGTTGAATTCGGCTAAATTGGCTATATGGGAGCTATATGAAATAATGCTTCAAATCGAACCCGATTTTGTAGGTCGTATTAGAAGCTAAATATACGAGTAATAACCAAATTTCAGTAGCATTAGAAACAACAAGGTTGGAGCAAATCGGCCAGATCTGTTATAGTAGTAGTTGAAATTTATTTTCATTGATTTCCATTAATACGATACGAAAAGTTTCAAACATTAAAAGGATTTACAATGATTATAATAAATTTTGGCTGTGGCATGTTTGCCGTTAGCCAAATGTAGGTGACATTTTCCTAAACTCCGATTCCCCGATTCCGATTACTGGTTACATGTCTCCATTAGTCCATTAAAAAATCGCGTCGATACTGCAGGCACTCTCTAAGGTAGGAAGTGAGCGAACGCCAATTACTTCCGTTTAAGAGCTTGTGCATTTCCTGGTCGGCACAGAGTATCTTTTTCCCAGTATAGGACGCTGAGTTCCTTCAGAATTGGACAGCGAGAAAAGAAGTGGGCGGTATCTTCTCTCTCTCCGGTGGCATATACTTTAGGTATATTAGGTGATATTGATGCCACGTCTAAATTGTCAGTGAAACAATTTTTATCTTTTAGGTTATACTCCAGTTTGCTGTAAGTGTCCCGAGACTGACTTTCACGGGCTTGTGATTCAAAGCCAATCCTTTCCGTGCTGTCTATGCTCTGCAGCAGTTTTGTCTGCCAAAGGTTCCAAGAGCTGTGTTGCACCTAATATTGTGTTTCAACGCCATGGCTTCCCACCTTCCGACAAACTGTGATTTTGCTTCTAATAGGTGTTCTGTGACAATTCTTGGAAGACGCGTGGATGGCATTTGCATAGTCTTATTAATATAATCGAAGTGAAGTTGCAGTGTGTAGAGAAACATAGTTGGGAGACCCGTTTCCAAGTGTATAGCATAGTTAGGCGTGCATAGAGGAAAGTGGAACACCCTCTTTATATAAAAACGGAGGAGTCGTTCCACTTCTTTGTATTGACCAAAGCCCCATACTTGGGCAGCATAGCACATAATTGCTCTGGCTGTGGCTAAGAACAATTTATACTTAGAGCTGTGACGCACGTTTCTTTTTCTAAGCAATTTGTTTGTTTTAAGAGTTTGTGCTTAACTCTGTCAAAGATATTCAGGGTTCAGGGCGCAGTTCTTCTAGAAAGTTGGAAGTCACAAATTCTTCCACAATTTTATTCTGCCATCTTCCTCTGTAGATCTGCCAAATTGCATAAACCACTTCCCGTGACCATAAACAAATACATAATTAATTAAATTCACCTTATTAAAGTTTGCAACATTTCTAATCTACATATTCTGCCCAAAATTATTATTAAAGAAGCTTACAAAGATAGAATTTAAAATGTTTATCGGCATTTTTTGATTTCGCGCCTTTATTTATATCTTGCGCCAGTTGTCTATAAGCGAAAGCAAATCAAAATGAAATCAGGGTCGTTCCACCAACTTATTTAGATTTGCTTTCACAAAATCAAAATCAAATCTTAAACGCTTTCAGGAATACCACTATTGTTTATAGTTATTTTGGACGTGATGAGCGAAAATTTGGGTAGAATGCTTTCTTGCTGGGGAACCAGCAGCGTGCAGAGATTGATAGCGGATGGTATCAAGGGGACACTTACACTGCTCGCCACTTGAATAGGACACCTCTAAAGTCGATTTTCTATAGTTAATTGCTGCTAAACCAAGCCATCTAGGAAAATAATTTTTGTTTTCTTATAAAGTTTATTTAAATGTAGTAATTAGACGAAAATTACAAAATTATTCAAAAGTTGTAGGTATACAAAAAACGTTGTTAACCAATAAGTAACAAATTTTGAAGTCTTCATTTTGCACCACTTGAATAGGACACTTTATCTAAAAACCATTTAAGAATATTTCAATCCTTTTCAAATAACAATATTACTTAAATAAGAAATTACAAACATTTTTTTTAACCAAAAAAAAGTTTTAATAGTGTGTTGAGCCTCCTTTTTTCTCCAAAACCTCACACATTCGGTCTGGAAGGGGGATGCATACAATTTTCCCAAATAATTCAACGATATCGAGCCCCATGCTAATTTGATAGCTGCAATTAGTTCGGGAACGCTCGAATATTGCTAACCTGATCCATATACTTCACGTGTTAGCCATCCCCACACATTCTCAATGATATTCAAGTCCGGTGAATAGGGTGGCCAGTTTAATAACTCCACGTTTTGGCTCGCTATATACGATTTAACAATCCGGGCCGTATGTATAGGGGCATTATCATGTTGATAAATCCATTTTAGATTTGCAAAAAGAGTTTGGAAGTGTGGAAAGGCCTCTTTCAATATACCATTATAACACAACGCATTCATGGTGGTTGGAATAAATTTAAGCTCACAGGTGCCATAATAGGAAATGGCCCTTCCATACCATAATACCTCCAGCACTGCTGTGCAACCTATCAAGATGGTGTGGTTCTTTTCGAAGATCATGAAAATAGTAGCTGTAGCCATCGGGGCCTTCCAAATTAAACTTTTTTTCGTCCGAAAAGACAACACGTTGCCACTCCGAAGTCCAGGTGACATGTGCGCGCGCGAAATCAAGGCGTTGTAACTTCCGAGCCGGGTTAACAGGTGGCTTCTTCTTGATTTTTAGTCTCTTCAGGTGTGTAGCATTATTAATAACACGACGCATGGTTGTCAAACTTGCTTTAACGTTGCATTTTTCCCTTATCTTGGCCAAAGAGTCGTGCGAATTGGAAGCTTCTCTTAATATAAGTCGCTTGTCCGCGATGGTAAGCACACTGTGGGTGCGGCCCTTCATGTTTTTACCATAATTAGCCTCATTATTTAAAAAATTTGTTATGGCGTGACGGCTCCTGTCGACTTTTTTGCTATTTTGGCAATAGAAAGGCCAGAATCCTTGTAAGCTTGGATTTTTCCTTTCTCCGACTCAGATAATGAAGTGCCACGCCCCATTTTAATTTTTTTATAATTTTATATACACTTCAATTAAAGCAAAAAGTTGAAGTAAACCAAAATTTGTGTGCACGTGTCAACGATACCGACCAAATAAAATGCATGTTCTATTTAAGTTGCGAATGCTCACATAAAGTGCAACCAACTTTATAACGGTTCTATTCCAAAACTTGGAATATACCAGAAAGAGCGAAGAATGCTTGCACAAAGATAATATGCCAAAAAATACCGTTATTCTACCATTTCGTTTTCGAGTTACGAGCAGTTTTAAAGAGAGCATACAGGGTGTCCTATTCAAGTGGCCAGCAGTGTAAGTAGGCTCTCAGCCATATGGACCACACGCATGCCCGATAGCGCAGTGCGGTAAGATGCCATGCCAATTTGTAACGTGCAAATGGTCCCGAGTTCGATTTTCTGTTTCTATAAAACATTTTAAAATAGTACTTAGGTAAAAAATAAATAGTGTCATTTCCAATTCATTTTGTTCTTTGTTTAATAATAAAATTGGAATATATCAATTTGATCTTTAAAAATAATATCTTGAAAAATATTATTTTGAAATGTTCGAAAATTTCACTTTGATATTTTCGGATAGGTCAATGTCAAGTGCGTAATATCGGCTTTTTATTGAAATGTAAAAATATTAAATTGAGTCCCAAATCATATCATTATTTTTTCTGTGTATGAGCTCTAGGGGGGGGAAAACCAGTCTGGTCAAGCGCATAAAGCGGCTGCGCTGGATAGGACATGTCACCCGGATAGATGAAGCAGCTCCTGTATAAAAAGGCGTACCATTGAAGGCGGCTGATTTTGTAGGAAGAGTCACCAAGATGGAAGGATCAGGTACCCAAAGACAGGGCAATTCACAGATAAGGACCACCATTGCCAGTTTATTTACACGTTTCTAGAATTTCAAGTCGTCCATTAATGTATGAAACTGCCTGGGAATTGGGTTTGGAATCGTTTATTGTAGATCTAATAGCCATTTTCCACCAAAGAAATGAAACTTAATTTCTTGAAATAACAAGAAATGAAGAAAATTATATCATATCTTCCATACGATTAGACACTTCATTTTGCCTTTCTTTGTCAATTTCTAAAAATGATGACAAAATGATAAAGTAAGTTAAAAAGTAGGCGCCTTTTGTCTTTCTTTGTCAATTTCTAATTTGATGTCAAAATGATGAAGAAAAAAGTTAAAAAGTAAACGCAAAATATAAAATATAAATTAGTTTTGTCAACGAGTCAGAAAAATTATTTGTCAATGGAAATAGCAAAATATTAAGAAATGAAAATAAGAAATGATGCCAGTGGAAATGGGCTATAAGACATTTTTATGCTCACGGTCAGAAGCTACCGCCTGTCACGCAACATTGTTTGGACTGGCTAAAGGAATATTATTGGCTGTCGCATAAGGAGAACATGTTGAATTTAGAGGCAAAAAAAATGCCACGCAAAGATAAGCTAAAGTTTGATCAGGCGATGAAATGACTGACTTGCATATCTTGAGTTCACAATTAAAAGTAAAAAAAAAATTCAAAAGTTAAGTATCAATAATAAGAATAATAAATATTTCATTTTCGCTGTTCACCCGAAGGCAGCTGAACAGACACTGAAATTACTTTCTATTTATTAAGCTTAATACAAATGATGCTGGTTCATGACTTACTACGATTGCAGGAAATTTAGAAATTAATTTTTGTGGCTTGCTAAATAATGATCATTATGACATTGAGACCACATACATTAGGGATGCCCACACAATACATCCCCCTGCAAACATTTTTTCGGGTTCCTTATCTCTCTCTCGTCAAAAAGACAGTTTGGCAACAGTTTGAGGGGAGAGATTTCTGATAGTTTGGCGATTTACACATACAAAAATACATAAGGTATCGCATTCTTTACATACAAGGGATAAATAAGGGATAATAATAATAATAATAAAAATTTTATTTAAAACCAATTATACACATGCTTTATACAAAAAATTTCAAAAGAAAATATAAGGTTGTCAAAAAAGTCTTGCGGTATTTCCGCAAGCTTGTCTTTGCAAGCGCGTAGTTCTAGTTGTATTCGTCGCATCGGTTCACGCTAGAGCTTTTTGGAAAGCTCTTTTCACGCGCTAACACGTGTTTGATTTATTGTTGTTTGTTTTTAGTCGTTCGTGAGTAATAGCGTGGCAAACATGGAGCAAAATAAAGAGAAAATACGGCATATTTTACAGTACTACTACGATAAAGGCAAAAATGCATCTCATGCTGCCAATAAAATTTGTGCAGTTTATGGACCCGATACAGTTTCCATTTCCACCGCACAACGATGGTTTCAACGTTTTCGTTCTGGTGCAGAGGTGATCGAAGATGCGCCACGGTCCGGAAGGCCTGTCGTCGAAAATTGCGATAAAATCGCTGAATTGATCGAAAGAGACCGGCATAGTAGCAGCCGTAGCATCGGCCAAGAGCTGGGCATGAGTCATCAAACCGTTATAAACCATTTGAAGAAGCTTGGATTCAAAAAGAAGCTCGATGTATGGGTGCCACACGACTTGACGCAAAGAAACATTTTTGCCCGTATGGATGCATGCGAATCGCTTCTGAATCGCAACAAAATCGACCCGTTTTTGAAGCGGATGGTGACTGGCGATGAAAAGTGGGTCACTTACGACAACGTGAAGCGCAAACGGTCGTGGTCGAAAAGCGGTGAAGCTGCCCAGACGGTGGCCAAGCCTGGATTGACGGCCAGGAAGGTTCTTCTGTGTGTTTGGTGGGATTGGCAGGGAATCATCCACTATGAGCTGCTCCCCTATGGCCAAACGCTCAATTCGGACCTGTACTGCCAACAACTGGACCGCTTGAATGCAGCACTCATGCAGAAGAGGCCATCTTTGATCAACAGAGGCCGAATTGTCTTCCATCAGGACAACGCCAGGCCACACACATCTTTGGTGACGCGCCAGAAGCTCCGGGAGCTCGGATGGGAGGTTCTTTTGCATCCACCGTATAGTCCGGATCTCGCACCAAGTGATTACCACCTATTTCTGTCCATGGCGAACGAGCTTGGTAGTCGGAAGTTGGCCACAAGAGAGTCCTGTGAAAATTGGCTCTCCGAGTTTTTTGCCAATAGGGAAGCGAGCTTCTATAAGAGGGGCATTATGAAGTTGGCATCTCGTTGGGAACTCGTCATCGAACAAAACGGCGCATATTTGACTTAAATCGCATTATTATAACCAATTTTATGAACAATTGAAAATTCTTTTTATTGAATACCGCAAGACTTTTTTGACAACCTTATATTATATATACACACCTGATCATATTAATAGGTACACACACATCAACTTTGACTTTAAGGTAACAGAAAACAGTTTTATTCATTGTTTTAAACTTAAAATTTGTTCTCATTGGCTTACTTGGTTTGGTTGGCTTAAACTATTTGTTTTTAATAAAATAAACTTAACATAAAAGCGATCATTTTGTGTTTCAGATACGTTTTCAGTGTGATCATAATAATAGGTACACTTCATGTGTTGGTAAGAAAAAAAATTTTTATTTCCATTTTGTGTTCTTTTTTTAGGTAAATTAGTATTTCCTAACTTAGTATCCAGTGTATACACCTCTATTTTTGGCCACTACTGCTATTCTTTTTGGCATACTTTTAATAAGAGCCTGGCAGGTCTCTACTAATGTCTCATACCACAGTTTTTGGACACCTTCCCATAATTTTTGTTTATTTGAAAATCAATGCTTTGCCAATTTCTTTTTTAAGTCTACCCACAAGTTTTCAATGGGGTTAAGGTCGGGGGATTGGCTTGGCCACTTCAGAACGTCAACTTTTTGGATAACAGCCTTGATGTGTGTTTAGGATCATTATCTTGCTGAAATACCCAACGTAATGGCATATTTTCCTGAGCATACGGTACCATAACTGTTTCCAATATGGATTTGTATTCTTCAGCATTCATTTTGTTCGTAGTCTGATAAATTGGACCTACGCCGTACCAGGAGAAGCAACCCCATACCATTATATTGCCACCTCCATGTTTGACTGTTTTTTTTTTGTAAACCGTGGATGGAATTCCTTTCCATTAGGGCGTCGAACATTCCTTTTACAGTCATTCCCAAACAAATTTATGTTGGTTTCATCGCTCCATAATATGTTTCTCCATTTTTTCTCCCCGGTGCATCCTACCCAGTCTTTGTGGTCCCTTGCAAAAGTTTGCCTCATGGTGATCATGATTCTTCCTGGTAGGTTGGCATCTTGTAGTCGTCTTCGGATAGTTGGAGCACTAACTGAATTCCCAATTTCGGCTGCAATAGCCTTCGATGACTTAAATGGGTCCTTTTCGCTCAAAGTTACTATGTACTGGTCAAGGGTTTCTGTTGTTTTTTGTGGCCTTCCACGGGTTTCCTGTCTTGGTTTTCTTTCTAATGCATTTTTAACAAAATTATGACACCTGTTCATTAATTTGGCGATGGCTCGTAAAGATTTGCCTTCTTTTCTCAGACTAAGAACCAATCGAGCTTCTTCTTTAGTACAATGAGAATTTCGACCCATTTTTTCTGAAAAAATAAAATTATTTAATTCTCTGTATTGACAGGAGCTATACTTAATTTACCTTTAGTTACCAAAAGATCACTGATTACAAAATTATTCACTTGATACTTGTGAGAAACGGATACTGTACCTATTATTATGATCAGGCGAAATGTGTGGTGGACTCGCAATTTATAGAAAGGCTTTGATATACGGGGCAGCCCCTCTTTCAACTTTTTGTCACAGTGTGGCCAGACATTGACAACAACAAAAAACCAAAAATTATAAAGTTGTCAACACTAAAAGTACGAAAAAACCATCTATAATTAAAAAATTCCGGTGTGTACCTATTAATATGATCTGCCATAGGAACGATCGGTCGAAAAACTAGTTTTAGTGAGAAAAACTTTTTTGTTTTCAATGCCAACGCCCCCAAACCTCGTATTTATCAGTTTTCTATGCTTTTACATAATTCCACTAAAAATGATGAAAATCGGTATACTATATAGTATAGCTGCCATACAGAAGATAGGTGTGAAAAAAAGTCTTTATAGGAAAAACTTTTTTGTTTTCAATGCTATCGGTCGTAAACTCGTTACTGATCAATATTATATGCTACCACACAATTCTGCCAAGTTTGATTCAAATCGCATGACTATAGCATATAGCTGCCATAGGAACGATCGGTCGAAAAACTAGTTTTAGTGAGAAAAACTTTTTTGTTTTCAATGCAAACGCCCCCCCCAAACCTCGTATTTATAAGTTTTCTTTGCTTTTACATAATTTCACTAAGTATGATGAAAATCGGTCAACTATATAGTATAGCTGCCATACAAATTATAGTTCTCAAAAAAAGTCCTAGTAAGAAAAACTTTTTTGTTTCCAATGCTATGGGTCCTGAACTTGTTACTGATCAATATTATATGCTACCACACAATTCTGCAAAGTCTGATCCAAATCGGATGACTATAGCATATAGCTGCCATAGGAACGATCGGTCGAAAAAGTAGTTCTAGTAAGGAAAACTTTTTTGTTTTCAATGGTAGCGCCTTTATACCTTCCAGTTGTGAAAATTATTAGTTTACACACAATTTTGGGGAGTTTGGTCAAACTCGGATGAATATATCGTATAGCTGCCATATAACAAACTGGCTAGCAAATGCTCAAAGTAATGTCGCTATCAAGCTACAATTGTATATAAACTTCGATCGAGACGAAGTTAAATTTCCTCTATTTTTGTTTTAAATTGGGGACTGGCCATAAAATAACGTTTCTTACTTCGTCCGAAGCTCGTAGTTTCTCGCGCTGACTGTTCTATTTATTTAGTTTCTCGTCGCAAATGCAACCCAGTGTTAATAATGCATTTGAAATCGTTTTTGTTGAATTGCAAATCCTTTATTGTTGCCACGCGGCGATCTCATGGTGGCATCTAGGACGAGGCAACTTCAATGGGCAGCCTCCTATGGCTGCAGCAAACATCTACACCAACACACACACACACACACACACCCACACACACTCACATATAGCGAGGAAATCATGTATAATGGTCAAAACATACAAATACAGCAAACGCATACCTACACATACATATGTACAGTTAAACACACGCACTTTGTGTGTGTGTGTGTGTGTGTATGTATACATGTATGTGCGCATGTATAATACTTAGAAATGCTGTAGAATCGCCACCCACAGAGTCACAGGACTGAAGTGCACCTCGCACACTCCCCCCTCCCCCTCCTCACTCCCTTCTATATGCGTATCCAGAGTGCGCCTCAGCACCAAAATGCAGCAAATGCCACATAAGTGCTCGCTGCATGCGGGGGGGGGGGGGGGGGGGGATGGGGATGGGGAGCGGCCGTTTGCATTAGAGACTCGCGCGTTTGTGTGCGTGGCGAAAATTCGTTGCCACGATTTGCCTATAATTATGTGTGTTATATAACAAACTGAATTTTGGGTGTATGCCCCCGCTCTTACCCCCCCTCACTCCGCCGCCCGTTAGCCAGCATGAATATTCAATAGCTCAAATAGCGCATACGCCACGTTGCATGTCGCTGGCATTATATGTGAGATAGTCGTAAAATTGTCGATAATAATTATTAAATTTATAATACACATTCCAGCTACCCCCTACCCCCACCCCTACCCCTCTTCCCCCTCATGGGGTAGAATTGTAATTTCAACTTCAACTTTCTTAATGGCTGAGAACTCTGCGTACCGATCGATCGATCGATCATTGGCTACTGTTTAATTTGATGTATTTCTTCTTTTATGTTTTTGCTCGACTGGGACTGCTGCTCTCGCATTACTGTAATTACTGCGCTCCAAATGCAACAACAACAACAAAAATAATTCTTAAGAAACTCATAAAAAAAAAAATACAAAGAACCCAAAACGAAGTCATTACAATCACATTGGAAACGAAAAGCAAGAAAAACGGACTCCACATGCAAAGTGAGGCAAATTATAGAGAGAAATGTGAATGAGAACGAGAATAAGAGAAGCGATTTGAATACTTTAACCATAATGGGACGGAAATGAATACCCTTTTTTAATGGGTAGCTTTGCTAATCACACCCCTTTATGCCACAATTTTGATACCCTTAAATAAATGAGCCAATAATAATTACTTTGTCTATGTACATAATGTTATATCAGTTGATCTTAACAATATAGGGAAAATTTAAAATTTTGATGACGGAATTTACTTCATTTTAGCTAGATGTGATCTCTGATGTACAAAAAGCTGTGAAATTTGTTAATTTTCGATGCTTTTTAAAACCGTTTCGCGAATGGAACTATAAGATCTTTGTTGGGTTTGAGAGGTTTGAGGGTTTGGGATCGAATCTTCTGCCAAATTTCCGAGACTTGCAATCATGGAAAAAATTTGAAAATTTTTTTCTTAAAATGAAGCATAACACTAACAATGCAAAACAATTCTGATTATGGTCATTTTTTATAAGAGATGTCTTATTTAGAAGTTGAATGTTCTTTGGTACAAACAATGACAACTTACTTCTCCCTTATTTTTAATGACTTAAAGGCACGGGCGGACGTGGAGCAAAAGAAAAAGCCTAAGCATGGTGTTTAGGCAAAAGCTACTTACTTTCGATTTTAAAAATACCTGGATACCAAGGCCATATTACCGATTCCATATTAACTGAATATGGGTCATACAGAAAGTAATGAGACTGACGGACGGTTAACTCTATATCGACTTGGCAAATTTATAATTCAACCAATTAGCTACATTTCGGTTAAAGCTACGAGATTCAAATTCTGGAATCATAAAACAGTTTATATACCCTAGTAGCTTGTATAATGTATATAAATTAAGATTTTAAATGATTTTTGTGGAACATTCTTAGCTAAACTATTTACAGATGGCGCCACTACTTTGACCATTTGCTTGCCAGTTTGTTATATGGCAGCTATACGATATAGTCATCAGATTTTGGTCAAACTCACTTAAATTGTGTGGAAGCTAATAATATTCATAACTGGAAAGATTTAAGACGCTACCATTAAAAACAAAAAAGTATTCCTCACTAGAACTACATTTTCGACCGATAGTTCCTATAGCAGCTATATGTTATAGTCATCCGATTTGTATCAAACTTAACAGAATTGTGTGGTAGCATATAATATTGATCAGTAACAAGTTTAGGACCGATAGCATTGGAAACAAAAAAAATTTCCAACTAACACTTTTTTTTCAGAACTATATTTTGTATGACAGCTATACTATATAGTTGACCGATTTTCATCAAACTTGGTGGAATTATGTAAAAGCATAGAAAACTCATAAATACGAAGTTTGGGGGCGTTTGCATTGAAAACAAAAAAGTTTTTCTCACTAAAACTACTTTTTCGACCGATTGTTTCTATGACAGCTATATGCTATAGTTATCCAATCCGATAGATTTGAATCTGACGGAGAAGATTGCATAGAAAAAGAGGGACGGACAGCGAACATGGCTATATCAACTCAGCTCTTCATGCTAATCAAGAATATATATATTTTATGTGGTCGGCAGTGTTGCCAAATCAGCTTTCTTTCCGTCATTTCTGGCTTTTTTTAAAACCGTATTGCGAGAAAAATTTAGAAACAGCGGGCAGTGGGAATTTCAGCTTTTATAAAAATGATTTCGTCTTTTTTTCAGCTTTATTCTTATTTTGGAGTCATTTGAAAAACTTATAAGCAAATCGATAGTAATTGCCACCTCTAAAGTTTAGGAAACAATCATCTCAAAGTGCTAGCCAAGTTTAGGGATAATTGATTAAAATGCCAAAAGTTTTCAAACAAGAAAGTCGTAAAGCTTGGCTGCAGAACCCGGAGCTTAAGGCTTTGCTTCGGAAGAATGAATCTTATACCTCTTGAGTTTACTGAAGTTGTTGCAAATGCACATCATTCTACGACCAAAAAAAACTAAACATTGTTGCCATTTTGAAAGTATTTTTCGTAGAAGGTATTGGAAAATTACGATGAAACTAAAGTTTTGGAGTAAAGTAAACGCTTCCAAGGACTCTGGAGGTAATGAAAGACTTTTTGAGTTAGCCTCGTTTGCGACTTAGATGTTGTTCTTGTCATGGTCCAACGCTGAAGTTGAGCGTGTCTTAACTCAGGTAAAATCAAAACTCAGAAATTTAATGGAGGTGAGCACGCTCAACTCAATATAATGTATAAGATTTTGGATATTAGTGAAATTGAAATTAAAAAATTAAATTAAAATTATAGTCAGGCATGTTCTCAATTTCATTACTTTCTGAAAAGTAAATCGAACGCAATTCCGCTTCGGTTTCGTTTTTTGTTCTCAATTCCGATTGAAATTGCTTTCGTTTTACTTTTTACAAACCACTCGTCCAAGCGGGATCGGCACTAGATACATAAGAGTGAAACCACAATTCCATTTTTTTTATGTACATCCAGAAACTGAAAGAGTGCGTAAATTGGCAATTACTTTTCATTCCACCAACAAGCATTACTTTTCAAAACGAAAAACTTTTTCGTTTTGGTGTTGCGAGAACACGAATCGATTCCACATTCCAAAAGTTGAAAAGAATTGAGAAAATGCCTGAATATGTGTAGTATAGGTAGATACTGGTTACGTCGACATGAGAAATGCTGCTTCGATTATAAGGTCCTTCCTAGTAACCTAAAGCTAATAGGCAGAACTGAGGCCTACGGCAAGGATGAGGACAAGGAACTTCATCACTCTGATCATATATTAAATATATAATTGCATAAATAATAAGAAACGACATGCGCTTTTATTCCAGCTTTTTTGTCGAAAAATACAGCTATTTTTTCCTCTTAGTCCCGCCGAAAACGGATTTTTTTGCTTGGCAAAAGTTGCCAACACAGGTGGTCGGAGATGCTTGCTTCTCTGCGTTACAAGCAACTGGACAATTTTAATATACCCTCTACAAGGGTATAATGAAAATCAGGCCAATCAAAAACAGTAGATTCAAAATTATGAAAAGCATGTCAAGCCCCGCGAAAATATATTCAGTTGAAGTAGCTAACTCAATATAAACTTAAAAAATCAAATCCATAGGAGCTGCATTACTTGGTACAGGATATTTTGCAGTTGTGGCACCCTACTGCAGCACTCTTACTTGATTAAATTCATTTGAGTTGCTTGTAAACTTAAAAAAAAACCAACGAAAACGCTTTGGATTGCTATTTACCTTTTTGTAAACACAGTTCCAGAAACATCTATCAAAAATTTATTTCGGATCAATTTTCTTATGATGCAATAACTCTTGGATTGTTGAACAATCGTAATATGGCAAACTGGCAGTGTGTGTGAACGCACCCTAATTCTATATTATATATATTATATTGGCAAATCTTTAAAGTAATTTTTTATGGAAAAAAGTTCCGATTGGAGGGAGTTGCTTCATTTGGGCTGTCAGCTATAAGATTTGCTAAGAATCGTCTTGATAATAACAATTTCTATCAGGGTATCCAACCGAAACAGCAATCGTTCTTTTTAAACGGTATAACCGAATCAAACCGAAACCCAAACCGAAACCGTAACTCAAATAAATTTTCGTAACCTAAATCAAAATGGACTTAATTTTGATTAAACATAACCGACCGAGACAAAAAATATTTGTAATATTTAATTATCGTCTGTGAAAGTAAAAAAATTCATTTGCACTAATCCATCAAGTCCATCTCATCGATAAGGAAAGTGTCCATCAATAGCAAATCAATTGTACATACTTACATGTTAGGTTTCGGCAGCAGTACCAGGTACGTTGGTAGAATTTCAATTGAAAGCTCTCATTTCTCCACCTGGGTTTGTTGACTTTTTGATTCCTCTTCAAAACTTAATAAATGTTAAAATACAATTGCGGAAATTTTCGTTTTTTATGCCACAAAGCCTAAATGTTTATATATTATATTGAAATTAGGCACGAACAATGCGAAAATCAAATTAGAGTTTTGATAAATATTTCAGGATTATTGGGCCACGCCTTCATCCATACCCGTACTTTTTATTCGATTTAGTAATCAAAATGAGTGGAAATATATATGTATAATACAAGATTTCTTTTAATTTTTATAACATTTTTCTTCCACAAAACCAATATTTTCTACGTCGTTGTCGAGTTCACTATCATCTTCATCTGAAGATGTTGAACAATCAAAATCATTCACAAATTTTTCATTTCCATTTGGTGTTTGACTGAGAAATGACTTCTGCTGGTAAAAGTTACTTATTTTGTTGTTTGAGTTGCAGACTGGAAATTAATGGATCTGTTGAACACATCTGTTATGTTAAGTACACGGCTACATTTCCTAGCAAGTAATCTTCGATCGCTTTTGAAAAATTTGAGCCTTGCCTCTGAATCGTTTTTTCTAAGACAGCCGATAGGAATCATGGAATTATTCATTATTTGAGCTCCGCACTAAGAGAAAACTAGAACGAATAATTTGAGTACGAAGGCTCTTGAAAAAAATTATTCGTTCTTGAATTTTCAAGAATTTTGCTTTTGTAATCGACATAAATTCGTTGTCAATTTGGATTTTATAGGCAAGGGGAGTGAGGGCAACTTAACTTTGAGAGAATAGCGTTGGACTCGCTCTCGCAGAGACAGAGAGGGAGAGCGCATGCGCAGTTTGTCATTGTAAGTGTGTTTTCGTCGCGTCGCTTAGTTTATGGATGATAGTCGAGTGGGCTAAGCTGCCCGTCCTTGAGTGTGTTTCAGTCTACGAGGTACCGAGTTTGAGCCGGACCACGTCGGTCGGATCGGTCGTGTCTCTCACACCCCCCACCCCAAATATTCTTTTTAAGTCTTTTATTTTGAAAATTATTCGTACTTGGATCATGTACTGAAACTCTTGAAAAAAGAATTATTGGTACTTGGATTAAGTACTGAAACTCTTGAATCAATAATGTCGGAATCAAAAATTCACTCTTTGATCAAGAATTTCGCTCCTGGATCAAGAATTTTTACGCTTACCGTACTTTTGAGAAGGATCGCTCTTGATTCAAATCTCGTAAACAGTTGGTGACAGTGGATACCATGAATATTTTTCCATATATATAAATAAAATGTCTTCTCACAAAAAACGTTAAAATTTTTGTGAACAATTGCATTTTCACATGAAATGGAATTCAAAATAATGTGGATAATTCAATATGTATGAGAGTACTGTATCTGACATCTAAAAGCTATTGCCGACTGGATCTGAAACAGTTCTGTAAAACGCTGTTTTTAAGACAAAGGGGCTAAAATGGGCAAAGAGGACTTTTAACATTTGATTTAATACACTTCTCTAAATACCATGCCACATAAAAGTCCGCATGAGAGCACATGCAGCGTAAGTAAAATTTCACGAAACTTAAACCCATATGTGAGATTTTACTGCAATAACACGTTAACAAAACATTAGACAATAGACAATGCACAGTTATGGTTTTGACAAATTAACACAAGACACTTATTCTATATACCTCTACGAATGTTTTTCATTTTCGCGATTTATTTTTGATGAAAATTTGCCATCAGAACGGGCTCACAAAGTAATGCTTGGTACGGAGATATCCGCGAACTCCATATAAAAAAAAATGATTTCGCAGGTTGCATTTTTGTTGAGTTGGTCTGGAGTTCACACGCGAAATAGTTATATCGATATCACAGCGCTGCTAACCGACGTCAACGTGTCACGAAATAGTCACCCGAAAGTCACGCGATGAGTGATTATTTCGAAGGTGTGAAACATATGTAAACCAGGCATGCCCAAAAGCAGCATACGGCAGAGCACTCACCAATACTCACAAAGAAAAACACCAATACCAATGCAAGCACGAAGGCAAAACCATATGAAAATCACATTGAAATTGGGTAAGGCAACAACAAAATCATATGAAATTGTTGTTGGTCAGTTTGCTTGCGCGCGCAAACACCAATCAAAGCAGAGAACAACCGGCAAAAGCGGCTTGGGCTTCGCTAAAGGACAGCTTACGCTGCCGGCGTGCTAAGCACGGCAAAAGAATGGAAGCGATGGTGGCGTACCCATCGCAACTCAAGGAGCGGTCAGGTCCACATATGACTTTCTTGCCAGGCTTGTCGGCGTTAATTCTCTTTTACAGAACCTATATCTCCTTGTACGAGATGGCTGATGATGAGGAACTTTGGCCCAGCTCGAAATGATTTATTTGTGGACGACGGCGATTCTGTATGTCGAATGGATGAGCTGCACAAATTTGCAATGGTCGGACTATGGGACTTCTTTTTCGCCGCAAGTCGTCGATGACTTCTCCTAATCTATACCGTTGCATTATAAGTACATAATAACGAGATGACCTGGCCCTTTCCTTGTCGTGTCCATAGAGCATCATTTGCCTATTAAAAATAAAGGTCACGATGGACTTAAAAAACATTTAATTATTTGCAAAAAAGGATTACCCAAACTCTGTCGAACCCTAGGTGCCTTACAAATCACTGAAAGCTATTGTAGCAACTATTTTGCATCATTGGAGGCCATCATAACTATTCGCTGTTGATTAATTTAAATTTTTCAGCCAAGTTAAATTGGTATACAAAACAACTAGATATGAGCGCCTTATTTCGCACTTGCTATCGGCGAAATAATGTGCAGAGATTTCGCACACAAAAAAAAAGATCTCGATATTTAGTATCAATCTGGTATTTTGTAATATCAAATCGGCCTTCATCTGAAAAATACCCAGATGATATGTTCGAATATATCATTTTGACATTTCGAACACATCAAAGTGATATTTTTTCAGATCAACAATTTGATATTCTGTAATATCAATGATATATTATTATAGTATCAAATATAGTAAAATTATAAAAAATTAATAAATAAAAAATGTGTGCGAATTCTGCCGAAAGCAAAGGCTGAGCATGCGCTTTTTTGTTCTGCCCTTGAACGTCAAACAGCACATATATACATAGATACTTGCATATTTTGCATGTACATTTGTATGTAAGTGATTTGAGAAACTCTCTGTCTCTTTTTACTTTCAGAATTTCTATGTCTGAAATCATATCACTAGGGCATTTTTCATGTCACTTTGATCATTTCACATTTCAATATAATATTTTTAGTATCAATGTGGTATTACAGGTTCATATTGATATTAAATAGATTCACTTTGATATGCAAATATTGATATTACTGATATGATATTGAAATACCTGATCTTATTTTTTTCTGTGCAAGTATCTCCGTACCAAGCTTTAACAAACAATTTTGCAAATTTCGATAAGTAATTTTCGATCACTCAATCCGATAACTTTTATTGCGTGCTGAGATCGTAGGGTTGCTTCAAATAATTTTTATTTATTTTATTTTGAATCTATTTGGAGTATGTAGATATGTAGAAAAACATGAAAAATTTGACTTTATGCCAAAAAAAATTCGAAAAATTCCCGGATGTGCATTTTCCTATGACAAAATCAAAAACGTTAGTTTGTGCTCTATGTAACAGAAAGAATTCGCGGTAAGCAAGCAAACAAAATGTCTCGCTTTGCTTGTGTAATAGTTATGTGTTTCATTTGAAGCATAAACACTTTCTTAATGATTCCGTCAGGCCTGTTCCGGTTCCTGAGTTCGATCTATTGGAATTCGTAAAAGTTTTGATTACCAAGAAATGACTCGAAAATTTGGTTTAAACCAGCCAGCTTACAATACAAATACAGCAAAGACAAGCAAGAAGGTAATCGTCTTGGTGCAGGCTTAAAGTTTCTCTTGGTAAAGGGTATTACAACTTCGTGTTTCTTAACTCATTTGGCATTACGAAAAAAAACAAAGAACAGTTCCATATAGCAGTCAAAGATTCAAAGACAGAGCCATCATCCAGCATCCAGCAAGTTATTAAAATGTGGTCAGGCCGAAGCATGCAAAGCAGCAGGAGGAGGAGGAGTAGGAAGAGGTGCAGCAGCAGCAGCAGCTTCTGTGGCCTTTTAAAATAACTCACGAGTTTGGGTGCAGGAAATAAGTAAAGTAACTTCCAACTCTTATACTCATACATACTCACCAAATCGCAAAAAGATATATTTTCATAACAAAAAAAAAAAAAAAAGAAAAGACAAAAACATGATTTCTGCTGCAGCCGCTTCACATCTTCTTCTTCAGTTTCTTCTCTTTTTGCTTAAGCTGCAAATCGCGGCAATCGTTAAGATCACGAAAAACAATTCAAAATTAATGGTAATAAGCAGTTTGCTGCTGCTGCTGCAGCCAAAGCTGAAGGAGAGGAAATTACTGCGTACAACAGAAGCCGTCAGACAAGAGGCAGAGCCTTCTACCAGCACAGTAGTCCAGTTTGGGGGGCGTGGCGGTGGTGGCGATGCCACTGCCACAGCCTCCACTTGGATCGTCGTTGATCGATGAAGCAGTCAACGCCAGCAGGCTACCTTCTGTGTTTTTTTTTTTTTATTTTTTTTATAATTATTTTCTCTCCTTTTGTTAGAAGAGTCGTGCCCGGGCCTGGGCAATTCAGCCAAATTATTATAATATATTATTATTAAGCGGCTGCTGTGCTTGTTTTTTTTTTTTTTTGTTCTATGAGGGATTTTAGGTCTGTGAACTCCGTGATGAAGTTTTGTGGGCGACCAAGAAAGGACGAAAGTAGCGTTTGCCTTTTATTTTCTTCTGTTTTTTTTGTTGTTTTTTTTGTATTTGGTGTAAAAGGGTGGACAGACACGCACTAGTCTCACACAGCAGCCCCCAGGCTGGCTCTCTAGTGTGTGGCTCTGGACCAATCGAAGCTCGCCGTCATGATGGCCAGCGCGCCTCCTCCTTCTTCTTCTTTGCTTGCTTTAGCTCCATGTTTGCCTTGTACTTGCATTTTCTTTTTATATACATTTTTTAGTTTTCTACTCGTTTCGCTACTGTGTACGTGTGTGTAGGAGCACGCATGCCTGAACCACAGCTCTGCCGCCTCTGCTGCCACTGCCCCCATCCCTCCATCTGGCCCTTTTTGGGTGCTTCCACTAAGCTGAGGCTTTATATCAATGTCTGAGTTGGCATAACAAAAAAAAATGCACAAAATAATACAAGAAAAAAAAGAGAGGAGAAAGGAAGCCAGGCCTAGAAAATTGTTTTCTGGCCAGCGTACCGTGAAATGCTTTACACAGGCTACACTCCTTCTTGAGCCTGAGCACATTTGTCACACCTTTGGCCCATCAAGCACAAAAAGCTTCAACCTAAAAAGGCAGCTGAGGCAAATGGATTTTTATGGATTGACATGGCCAGGTAATTGGGTGCACTTCGCAAGTCGAGAGTGTCACGGGTAAAAGCCTACTTAATTGGGCTTTTGTGAGCATGCAAAGTGCCTGGCCAAGGGCGCTGCTAATATGAAATTAGTAGAGCAACAGCCAGAGCAGGAGCCGAAGGTGCTGTGAGGATCTCAACGCATTTAATTGCCACTTACATGATATAGTTTCCTTTCATTCTGGCCTGAAGCTCCCAAAAGGAGTAACTAAAACAACAAAAAAACACCAGAAAAAAAAGTATTTTGTAAAAGAAAATGCAAAGTAATAATAACCAGGGTATGGCAACCAGTTTGGAGCAACGAGGTTTGAATATGTTTTTTTTTTTTGCTTAAACCGAAAACTAAAAGGTGTTTACGATTTCTGAGAAACAATAAATTTAAATTCATATCATTTAATCGATCAATTTGGGAGCTAAAAGCATTGCACAGAAAATGTCGATCCTAAGTAAAGCGGCTCAATTAACTAAGTTTTGCCTTAAGAACTTTTCCACAACCAGTCAACCTTAACAGAAGCAACACGGGCTGTTAAAGAGCAATACCGGAAGAAAAGGAGTGAGTAGAAGCACCTTTCTAGAAGGAAAAAGAATGAGCGAAAAAGGCGCCTAGTTGAATTAGTCGAGATGCATGAATGAGACTCGAAAATTTTATCAAAAAGTAAGACGACTAACACCCAATTTCTCAATGTTCGGTTAGTCAAACTTACCAGCAGTTTAGCCGATTTTGCGTGTCTCATGCTGTCTTTGGCCAGAACCGAGCGGCATGATGGGGTCAAATTTTAAGCTCCCGGCAAGATCCGATAGAATAATCGATATTTTCATCGATCGACAAACAGCTGTGGAAATGGAAGATTCAGGCGGTGAGACAGGCATACACAGGCGGTGATGTGGAACAGAAAGTCCAGTAGAATAGCAAATGTTTTGACCGCCACGACGGCATATCCGAAATGGCACCAATGGCAAAACAGGCAAACTCACTGCACGCCATCTGCAAAATCAAAGGACCCACCTGGCCACGGGCTCCACCAATTGCCTCATGCGATGTAACATACCGATAGTGAACCAAGCGGTGCACTATGGTTTTTTTTCGTTTTTTTTGGCATAAACTCTAATTTTAAACCTATTGAATTGAAATTTTGTTTGAATACATTTTTTAAGCTCCCAAAATGACCTACCAAGTTTCAAATGATTTGGGGCACTATTTCATATAGCAGCCATATAACCGATCTGGCCGATTTGCCCTAATTTTTTTCTGATATGCCACAAAAACTTTAGCACAGAAGTCTTTAAACTTTTCCGAGTTTATTTCGTACTCGCAGTTAATTGTTATTAGAATTGTATGAAAACTTTGTAAAATATCATAATCAAAATCAAGAATTGATGACAGTAAAGCTGCATTGGAAAATGCTCTTCTTGCTGTGTTGCCGTCATTGGAGTTTCCACTGCCATTTGAAAGAGGCTTGTCCACATTTAGGCCCATTTCTTTCATAATTTTTAATTGTAAAAGTCTTTTTCGTTCTTTTAGTTTAAGCTTGTCGCAGTCCTTGACATGCCACTTCTTAAGCTCAATTCTATATGAGATTTTTAAAACAAACTCGAAAAAGCGGATCCAAGCATTGAAAGGACTGATTCCATATTGAAGAGCGTTTGCCTTAGCCATAAAAGCCTTCGAGTTTATATCTTTAATGTTGAGCAATTGTTTTGGCTTCGCTCCACAGATTGGGCAAGACTGACAAGAGTTGGTGCCTGACAATATGTTTAAGACTTTCCCATCTATTAGTGTCATGTGGCCAATATACTCGACATATATATATTTTTCTTTAAATTTATACAAATATATTTGCATGTTGCGAATCTGGGCATCCAAATTTTCATTTTCTTCTAATATAAGAGAGGTAGTTTCCTTAATGAATTCAATCTTCAATGGTCGGCAAAATCTAACAGATTGCGGAGTCTTATTGAGCCAAATAATTTTTTGCGTTTCATTTGTCAATTTCAATGGGACAATTGTAGTAACAAACAGTGAACTGTCAATTAAAGGACTATCGTGGATCTGGAAACGCTGTTTGTATAAACTCTGGCCGGACGAACCATCATATCCATAGCTGAAGAATAACTTGCAATGTACCACGTTGGGAAGTGTTTCTAAGACCTCGTGTTGCAATTCAAGAATGCGGGATGATGTATGATCCAAAAGATTTTGCAATGATACAAGTGCCTTATTTTCTAAATATTCAATTCCTTTTGGCCTGAGTTTTAATTTAGAATTAAGTACGGCCGGATATGCCGGGTATATATCACATCCGTGAATTTTTGCATTTCGTTGTATATTTATATACTGACGTTTTGTGAATCCATTTTCCATTAAAAATGCAAGCGCACTGTCAGCTGACATTTGTTTGGGCTCATCCGCAAAAAGCTTCTTTTTTATTTCATTAATGCTCTCACAACTCGCAGCTGCTTTTAAAACAACCAAGCCAAGTCTTTTTCGTTAGACTTTTTAGCTGAAACTGTGGCAGCATGTATGAGTAATGGAGATAAGTTGTTATTCTCCTCTGAAAGTTCCGCGGCTAATTTTATTTTCAGACGAGGACCAGCGCTTTCGTAATCACATTTTGGGCGACCCACTTTATTTGCCAATGCATAATGACCAGTGATTTCTATGAATAAGCTTTTCCCAAGCCATTTTGCGTGCTTCCCCTTAAATCTTTCTACAGTTGAATCACATTTAGGCAAGTGTTTATTTAAATAATTGACAAAGCCTTTCACTTTTTCATTTATCGACTTTATGGTTTCGTTATCTAAATGTTTTTTTGCGATCACTCTCAATATGTGCTGTTGTACGGCGTCTCCTGAGCGATTGTTTTTGCTCCAAATGTCAACCAGCTCAGCACGACTGGACACATATGGTACTAGAAAAATTTGATTTTTTCGAAAACGTGTGGATTCGGACAAAAAGGATTAGTTTCTCATTAATCTGCACACTTTGGTTAATAGTTTTCCACTTACAACTTTTTGCAACGCTTTGCCATGCAAAAGTACTGATCCACGAAACACAACTACACTTGTTAAGCTCGTTCTAAAAATACACATAAACAAAACACGGTACAATTGGACAAAAACACACAACAACGACACAAAC
Source organism: Lordiphosa magnipectinata (assembly GCA_037044535.1). Classification (NCBI taxonomy): domain Eukaryota; kingdom Metazoa; phylum Arthropoda; class Insecta; order Diptera; family Drosophilidae; genus Lordiphosa; species Lordiphosa magnipectinata. The sequence continues at coordinate 76,899 of JBAMBO010001731.1, read as the reverse complement.
ATTGGTAAACTTTAGTATAACATACCTGGACTATCGTTTTCCATATTTATTTATTTCACTTTTGTGTAAACTTTCGCCAGAACAAACAATCAAAGTCGCAAAATGTTTCCCGCCAATTTCATACAAAACAGGTGGTACATAATCAGCTGACTTTAACAGCGCGCAAGCAGAACAGTGTTGCGCCACATGTTAAAGTTAAATATTTTTTTATCTGTCTAGGGTGTCTAAATATTAAAAATCAAAAAAAACTTTAAAATACTAAAAAAAAAAAATTGACTTTATGCCAAAAAAAACGGAAAAAAAACCATAGTGCGGTGTTACGTGTGCACCATATATAGCCAAAATGGTGATAACCCCAATAATTAATGCAAGAGAGTATAATAATTCTTGCAAGAATAAGAAATCAAGTATCTTCTCACAGTAAAAGGTAAAACCTTAACTTCAGTTGCGATTCAATTTATTGCTTGTTATTGGTTTTATTGGTTTGTCACAATCATGGTTCATGGCCATCACAAACAGACACTGACTGATTGATTTGTGCTAAAAATTTAAGAAGTAAATTAAATAGTTTTACAGCTAACATATCATAAATAACAAGTGAGAAAGTCGGTCAAGCCTGACTATAACATACTCTGTACCAGTTCATTTGCCCCCGACTATAATATTATAATACATCCAAGGAGTCACTTTCTCTCTCTCTCTCTCTCTCTCTCCCCCAAAGAGTGTGTTTGTTTGAATACAGTGGTGGTTGGGTGGGTGGGGTGGTGTTGGGGGGTCTGATATCTTCTTTTGCTCATAACTTGTGTATCGTTCAGCCGATCTTTATCATTCCTTCAGCAAATCGATAAATAATTTTGTATACTAGATATCTTCAAAGAAGGGTCGGTGCGGGGCATGCACTGTGACTTGGAGATTGCTACTGTTGTCGGATTTTGTTACAAGCCTGCCTTTGGGATTCTCAAGCGGTCATTGGAATTCTGTCATGAGGTAGCCCCTGCCTGCTCATTGAAGATAGACAAAGATGGCTGATGATTGCATTATGGAAATACATGAAATTGCTATACGGTCTTGTTTTAGAAATGTTATAAACAAAATCATAGCTTGTTAACCCAGTTCCCGCTAAAAAGTTCTTTGATTTGATATATTATAATTTAGATTGTTGGTGTTGACAGAACTTTGGGAGTAGGACAATGGACAAATTTTCTTTAATCAAATTTCTTCGATACTAGTGGAATACTATAGATGTTCAAACTATCGATAGCGCCAACTATCGATGTTAAATTTATCGATGGTGCCCACTATCAATGTTATCACAACACTAACAGCAAAGTACGTTCGACTTTGCATGATGACGTTGAGAAGCACTCAAAACTCCGTCAAAATAGGAAATAACCTTTAAGAACCAGGCTGGGTGATACCTTATTGTGTGACTTCTTTAATCTGCTGATGGAGTATATACTGCGTCAGTGCCCAAATGCCAAGAGATCGAGCACAACGATGATATTACGGTAAGCAGGGCGTTTTCAGAGATTGAGCAGCTGTCTAAACTGATGGGCTTAGCGGTAAACTTACTTAGTATTCACGAACAAGAAGTTTACGCGTCTTGCAAAATCTGTTACAATGGGAGCGAACAACTTTAAGGTTGTAAAGGATATTGTGTAGCTCGAATCAATGATAGCCGGCGACAACAATATCAGCCTGGAAATCCGCAGAAGAATTACTCTTGCAGAAGAAAAGACTTTGGAGTAAAAGGCAGAAGGAGACAACCAAAACTATGTCGGGAAGACCAGGTGGGGCAAGGACATTGCCAACCTTGGTGTGAATAACTGGTGCCATTTATATCAGAGTCCGGACCATCAGGCGGTTGCGATACAAATATGGGGCCAAAAAACCAATAAGAAACTAATGACATCATATAGGCGAAGGGCCACCAGATCGAACTTGTCGGGTCATCGTCTGTTTTATGCAAGCGAAATTAGTGCTTTACTTGGGCATGAAAGTGTAATCTTTGTTATATCCCAGCAAACGTTTTTTAACGCAGAAGATAAGAAGGCGATTCTTCCAGTAGGTATCGCCTAACTCTGGCGATATTGCATAACAATCTGATTCTCATCTCCCTTGATTCTTGGAGCTAAGAAAGCGATTCTTCCTGGAGATATAAAAACGATTCTTCCTGGAGATAAGAAAGCGATTCTTCCTGGAGATAAGAAAAAGTATATTCTGGAGATAGTAAATTGTTTCTTCCTGAAGATATGAATGAGTGAATGAATCTCTTATGTGGGAGGATACGGTTATTTATTTTTATTATTCCGAAAAACAACAAATTTATTAAAAAGCTTTACTTATGCTGCCTTTACACTTGTCATATATCTCTAAATAGTCGGTTGTCAAAATTCACTAAAGAGAAACTCTTATCAAATTGAACCAGTCAAATTGCATCAAAAAAGGCTAAATTTTCCAAATATTTAAGCAGTCTTTACACTTATCATATTTCTCTAAAGAGTCGGTTGTCAAAATTCTTTAAAGAGAAACTCGTTAGAGAATCTATGACAAGCTATTACACTTTTAATAACAGAGAATCTTGAACTAGATGTTAAGAGCTAGTTCAACGAATTCATTACTGGTTCAACAATTTTTGACACAAAACTCTGAAGAAAAAAAGTGAAACTTGTTTGTGTGAAGATGGACAACAATCAAATAAACACATTTACATTAATGGTTGCGGTTTTTGCTGAAGAAGAAATGGATGATCCGGGACCAAAAAGAAGACGACATTGTAAAAAGCGATCCATGTGGGGTCGGCTTTTGCGTCGCTGTAAAGGCAAAGACATGCCGCAGCTTGTCATCTTTTCACAAGTTGCTTGAGTTTGTAAGACCTAAAGTTAAAAATAAGGATACATTCTTAAGCGAAGCCATTCCCATACAATCACGGTAAACACAAAACTACATTTTCCAAACGTAGCAAAAGTGTTGCTCTTTCAGCCTTCTTGTGACACTGCGATTTCTGCGATCTGTTGCATTCAGAATTTTCCAACCGACAATTTCCAAAATTGTGCCAGAAGTCATGAATGCAATTAGTTCATCCTTTTACAACATATAAAATCAATCGCTTCTAAAATTTAGTTTAATGTTCTAGATGCCTCAACTGCAGCAGTAATGTCGAACGATTAATCAAAATTTCGACAAAATGTGGAAGTTTCTTTTTTGCCTCATTTTTTCTTTAGATGGCAAAGATCGTGCATTTTGAGCTAGAATAAATGACGGATGACTTTATTACAATTATAAGGGATTCCACAGCATTGTGCTTCTTGCTCTGGTAGATGCAGAGTACAGTTTCGTTTATGTTGATATTGACTGCAATGTAAGAGCAAACGACGCCGCCGTTTACGGCAATTCCACGCTATGAACAGGCATTGAATATAATCTTCTTAATTTCCCGGATGATGAAGTTTTACCTGTCGGTACAAGGAATGTGCCATTTGTTATACTTAGTTGCCGAAGATGCATTCAAATTAACCACTCGAATTTCAGATGTTCAGATGTTCAGTTCTCCATTGAGTTTAATCGATAAATAAAATCGAGTATAGAACCGGTTCTATTTCATCATATTTGTCTAAAGAGAAGGCAAAAGTTTCTCGTCAGAGTTATATGTTTGCCTATTACAGTATAATATCGTGTCTTTAGAGATACTCTTTAGTAAGTGTAAAGACTGCTTAAGAGTTATTTGCTTTGCTATTACACTATCGTCAGAGAGTCTCTTTAAAGATATATGATAAGTGTAATGGCAGCTTTACTCTGCGGGGATTCGAACTCGGGGCCCTTGAACTGAAACACGTTTGGAACGACGCCTTAGACGATTGGATGAAAAAAAAAGCGATACCACATATCCCTTATTTATCCCTTGTTTGTTAAGAATGCAATACCTTATGTATTTTGTATGTGTAAATCGCCAAACTATCAGAAAACTCTCCCCTCAAACTATTGCCAAATTGTCTTTTTGACGAGAGAGATAAGGAACCCGAAAAAATGTTTGCAGGGGGATGTATTGTGTGGGCATCCCTAATGTAAGTATGTGGTCTCAATATCATAATTATCATTATTAAGCAAGCCACAAAAATTAATTTTTAATTTTCCTGCAATCGTAGTAAGTCATGAACCAGCATCATTTGTATTAAGCTTAATAAATAGAAAGTAATTTCAGTGTCTGTTCAGCTGCCTTCGGGTGAACAGCGAAATTGAAATATTTATTATTCTTATTATTGATACTTAAACTTATCCTTGCGTGGCATTTGTTTACCACGATCTCCAAAAATGTGAATCACGGTGCGATGCATCTCAGAGCAAAAGCAGCGTCACATGAAGCCCTCAATGCAAGCATTTTGAATACTACCCATGTTAAGCTACAGGGGAAGAACGGAAGACTTCATTTGGATTGTAAGATACGGCGAGGGAATTACTTACCGAAATAATATTCAACCAAAATGTAGCAAATGAAATGAACTTGTCTTCAACCAGATGAAATCAACTTGTCTTCAAGCTAAATACAAGTAGAATGTAAAGGACTTTATTTCCAAGGCCTACTTGACAGAACAAATTGATTTAAACAGAGTTGCGAGTGCTATACACAGGGTTGTACCTTCTAGAGATGGGCGATATATATCGAACTTTCGCAGAAAATTTGAAAATGCTTTGAGATTTTAGAAGATGATGTTGAGCCAAAACTTTTGCCCAAACAATGAGCGCGTTCACCAGCACACACCAAATCATCTAGGTTAGGTTAGGTTAGGTTGAGATGGTTATGGACAGTAAGACTGTCCCTACACTTAGGCCAAGATAGGCCCATAGCGATGCCATATAATTCCCTATTTAAGCCAGGGGCGGTTCCTCCCGACTGAACCATTGTGACAACCTTAAAAGTTTTCAGTAGAGACGGAATCTCTGTCTCGGACACTTCCAAGAGGTTGAGTAGAAAGGGGTGACCAAGAGTTTTGAGTCTCCTTCTGCTAAAACCTGGGCAATGGCAAAGAAGATGCAGTTATGTCTCCTCCTCTTCCTCACACTTGCAGCTTCTACAGAAGTCGTTGTGAGCGACGCCCAAGCGTGCTGCATGCCTGCCAATGAGGCCGTGACCCGTTAGGGCCCCAACCAGAAGTGAGATGTTTTCCCCACTTTGGTGCAAAAGACTATTGGTTCGCTTCAGGTTGAACGAGGGCTACGTGACCCTAGCTACAGCGCATAACCGGAAGGTTATTCCATCGTTCCGTAGCCAGGCAGCCAGGTTTCCTTACTTCTGATTAGCTTGTATGAGGCTAAGGGCATCCCTATCAAGCTCTTCTCCGGGAGGAGCTGAATGGTAGTACCCTGTCTTGCCAGTTTGTCGGCTGACTCGTTACCCTCAATGTTACGGTGTCCAGGTACCCAGATGAGGTGGATACGGAGATGCTGAGCGATCGCATTTAAGGATCTACGGCATTCCGTGACTGTCTTGGCGTTATTGGTGTAGGAGTCAAGAGCTCTTAGAGCGGCTTGACTATCTAAATAAATGTATATGTTCCCTTCTTTGATCATGAGTGTGCTAAGGTATTTGGCGGCCTCCTGGATGGCTACCAAATCAAAGTCCTCATAAAGACAAAGAAAATTCCTCATCGAGGCAAAGCAAAGTCCTCATCAAGGCAAAGCAAAGTCCTCGTCGAGGCAAAGTTCTCATCGAGGCAAAGCAAAGTCATCATCCAGACAAAGAAAAGTCCTGATCGAGGCAAAGGAAAGTCCTCATCGACATTAAATTACTGCTTGGTACACACTGCAATGATCAGTTTGAATGACGATGGAGAAAACTCCCCCTCCTACTTTGTCATCGAGCTAAGACCCATCAGTCGCGTCTACTAGGGATATTGACGTCATAAAGTTTCTGGATTGACGTTGTGGATATACAACAGTCTGTAATGGCGGGAACCGCGTATTGACGGGTTAGTATAGTTGAGTGTTCTGAGTTACCCGCGTAATAAACGTAAAGGCCAAGCTAACTTCATCTGTGGCGAAATTTGTATACCCTTGCAAATGCTGGTTTTGAAATGTCAGAGTTTAAGAACGCCAACAAAAAAATTAAACATTTTTCTAACTAAAACCCATTTTCGACCAAATTTCGCGAATCGTTTTGAAAACATATCAAATTAACAATCGCCGAATTTAAGAACGATAAAATTGAAAACAAAAAAGTTTTTTTCACTAAGACCCATTTTCCGAACGATCGGTCCTATGGCAGACCTAAGATATTGTCACGCGTTTACTACCAAAATTTGCATATCTGTTTGACAGCATATAATATTAGTTATGGCCGAGTTTTATGACGCTAGCATTGAAAACAAAAAAGTTACTTCTTACTAAAACCCATTTTCCGACCGATGGATCCTATGGCAGCTATAAAATATAGTCATTCAATCCGGTCGGTTTCGACAAATTTGCTGCGTATTTGTAGAAGAATTATGCAATTTCATAGAAAGACGGGCCAAAAGTGACTTGACTTTCTTTCTAGCCCATAAAGTTCAGTTTGGATTGGAACAAATTATATAAATTTTTAAGTTATTTCAATGCTATATTGTACTAGTTGAGGTTCTTGGTCTTTGTTTTTACTGAAAGTTGATCGATCTAGTTTTAATAAAAAAAATTTGTGAAAGCTAACTTCGGCTCGACCGAAGTTTATATACCCTTGTAGCTTCTTGAATTTATATAAATTACGGGTTTAAATGTTTTTCGTCGAACATTCTTAGCTGAGTTATTTTCCAAACTCGGCAATAGATGGCGCCAATACTTTGACCATTTGCTTGCCAGTTTTTATATGGCAGCTATACGATATATTCATCAGAAACCGATAATATTCATAACTGGAAAGCTTAAAGACGCTACCATTGAAAACAAAATAGTTTTTCGCACTAGAACTACTTTTTGAATTGATCTTTCCTATGGCAGCTATATGCTATAGTCATCCGATTTGAATCAAACTTTGCAGAATTATGTGGTAGCATATAGTATTGATCAGTAACAAGTTTGAGAGCGATAGCAATAAAGAACAAAAAAGTTTTTCCCACTAAGACTTTTTCTCTGAACTAACTTTTGTATGACAGCTTTACTATATAGTTGTCCGATTTTCAGCAAACTTGGTGGAATTATGTCAAATCATAGAAAACTAAAAAGTTTTTCTCACTAAAACTAGTTTTTTGACCGATCGTTCCTATGGCAGCTATATGCTATAGTCATCGAATCCTGCCGGTTTCAACAAATCTTCAGCAACTTTGTACCTTAATACTTCTTGCTAAGTTTGGTTACAGGGGATCGAACTCGGGACCATTTGCACGTTACAAATTGGCATGGCATCTTACCGCACTGCGCTATCGGGCATGCGTGTGGTCCATATGGCTGAGAGCCTACTTACACTGCTCGCCACTTCAATAAAACATTTTATAATAGTACTTAGGTAAAAAATAAATAGTGTCATTTCCAATTCATTTTGTTCTTTGTTTAATAATAAAATTGGAAAATATAAATTTGATCTTGAAAAATATTACTTTGAAATGTTCGAAAATTTCACTTTGATATTTTCGGATAGGTCAATGTCAAGTGCGATATATGGGTTTTTTATTGATATGTAATAATATAAAATTAAGTCCCAAATCATATCAATATATTTTCTGTGTATGAGCTCTAGGGGGGGTGGGAGGGGGAAGCCAGTCTGTTTAAGCGCATAAAGCAACAGCGGCTGCGCTGGATAGGACATGTCACCCGGATGGATGAAGCAGCTCCTATATAAAAAGGCGTACCATTGAAGGCGGCTGATTTTGTAGGAAGAGTCACTAAGATGGAAGGATCAGGTACCCAAAGACAGGGCAATTCACAGATAAGGACCACCATTGCCAGTTTATTTACAAGTTTCTAGAATTTCAAGTCGTCCATTAATGGAATCGCTTATTGTAGATCTAATAGCCATTTTCCACCAAAGAAATGAAACTTCATTTCTTCAAATAACAAGAAATGACGAAAATTATATCATATCTTCCATACGATTAGACAATTCATTTTGCCTTTCTTTGTCAATTTCTGAAAATGATGACAAAAAGATAAAGAAATAAGTTAAAAAGTTGGCGCATTTTGCCTTTCTTTGTCAATTTCTAATTTGATGACAAAATGATAAAGAAAAATATTAAAAAGTAGGCGCGTTTTGCCTTTCTTTGTCAATTTCTAAAAATGATGACAAAAAGATGAAGATAAAGAAATAAGTTAAAAAGTTGGCGCATTTTGCCTTTCTTTGTCAATTTCTAATTTGATGACAAAATGATAAAGAAAAATATTAAAAAGTAGGCGCGTTTTGCCTTTCTTTGTCAATTTCTAAAAATGATGACAAAAAGATGAAGAAAAAAGTTAAAAAGTAGGCGCAAAATATAAAATAAAAATTAGTTAAAATAAGTTGTGTATTTAGCTTTCTGCTGATAGTTCAGGGCGATGGCAATGCGCATTCGCCCCGAGAAATTGCTTTCCCGACGGGTATGTCATTTTTTTTTTGCTAAATATTCCAAAAAGTCCACCTGAGTTTGAGAGTGACGCCCGTTATTTAAAACAAACAAAGCGGCTGTTTTTGTCAACGTGTCAGAAAAATGAAGATTTCTCAATGGAAATAAAATATTAAGAAATGATGCCAGTGGAAATGGGCTATAAGACATTTTTATGCGCTCACGGTCAGAAGCTACCGCCTGTCACGCAACATTGTTTGGACTGGCTAAAGGAATATTATTGGCTGTCGCAGAAGGAGAACAAAATGCCACGCAAGGATAAGCTAAAGTTTGATCAGGCGATGAAATGACTGACGTACATATCTTGAGTTCAGAATTAAAAGTAAAAAAAAATATAAAAGTTAAGTATCAATAATAAGAATAATAAATATTTCAATTTCGCTGTTCACCCGAAGGCAGCTGAACAGACACTGAAATTACTTTCTATTTATTAAGCTTAATACAAATGATGCTGGTTCATGACTTACTACGATTGCAGGAAATTTACAAATTAATTTTTGTGGCTTGCTAAGTAATGAGACCACATACATTAGGGATGCCCACACAATACATGCCTGCAAACATTTTTTCGGGTTCCTTTTCTCTTTCGTCAAAAAGACAGTTTGGCAACAGTTTGAGGGGAGAGTTTTCTGATAGTTTGGCGATTTACACATACAAAATACATAAGGTATTGCATTCTTAACATACAAGGGTTAAATAAGGGATATGTGGTTCTTTCATCCAATCGTCTAAGGCGTCGTTCCAAACGGGTTTCAGTTCAGGGCTTCGAGTTCGAATCCCCGCAGAGTAAAGCTGCCATTACACTTATCATATATCTTTAAAGAGACAATCTGACGATAGTGTAATAGCAAAGCAAATAACTCTTAAGCAGTCTTTACACTTACTAAAGAGTATCTCTAAAGACACGATATTATACTGTAATAGGCAAACATATAACTCTGACGAGAAACTTTTGCCTTCTCTTTAGACAAATATGATGAAATAGAACCGGTTCTATACTCGATTTTATTTATCGATTAAACTCAATGGAGAACTGAACATCTGAACATCTGAAATTCGAGTGGTTAATTTGAATGCATCTTCGGCAACTAAGTATAACAAATGGCACATTCCTTCTACCGACAGGTAAAACTTCATCATCCGGGAAATTAAGAAGATTATATTCAATGCCTGTTCATAGCGTGGAATTGCCGTAAACGGCGGCGTCGTTTGCTCTTACATTGCAGTCAATATCAACATAAACTAAACTGTACTCTGCATCTACCAGAGCAAGAAGCACAATGCTGTGGAATCCCTTATAATTGTAATAAAGTCATCCGTCATTTATTCTAGCTCGAAATGCACGATCTTTGCCATCTAATGAAAAAATGTTAAAAAGTGGAATTTTGCACCGAGGTAAAAAAGAAATTTCCACATTTTGTCGAAATTTTGATTAATCGTTCGACATTCCTGCTGCAGTTGAGGCATCTAGAACATTAAACTAAATTTTAGAAGCGATTGATTTTATATGTTGTAAAAAAGGATGAACTAATTGCATTCATGACTTCTGGCACAATTTTGGAAATTGTCGGTTGGAAAATTCTGAATGCAACAGATCTCAGAAATCGCAGTGTCACAAGAAGGCTGAAAGAGCAACACTTTTGCTACGTTTGGAAAATGTAGTTGTGTGTTTACCGTGATTGTGTGGGAATGGCTTCTTTTAAGAATGTATTCTTATTTTTAACTTTAGGTCTTACAAACTCAAGCAACTTGTGAAAAGATGACAAGCTGCGGCATGTCTTTGCCTTTACAGCGACGCAAAAGCCGACCCCACATGGATCGCTTTTTACAATGTCGTCTTCTTTTTGGTCCCGGATCATCCATTTCTTCTTCAGCAAAAACCGCAACCATTAATGTAAATGTGTTTATTTGATTGTTGTCCATCTTCACACAAACAAGTTTCACTTTTTTTCTTCAGAGTTTTGTGTCAAAAATTGTTGAACCAGTAATGAATTCGTTGAACTAGCTCTTAACATCTAGTTCAAGATTCTCTGTTATTAAAAGTGTAATAGCTTGTCATAGATTCTCTAACGAGTTTCTCTTTAAAGAATTTTGACAACCGACTCTTTAGAGAAATATGATAAGTGTAAAGACTGCTTAAATATTTGGAAAATTTAGCCTTTTTTGATGCAATTTGACTGGTTCAATTTGATAAGAGTTTCTCTTTAGTGAATTTTGACAACCGACTATTTAGAGATATATGACAAGTGTAAAGGCAGCATAAGTAAAGCTTTTTAATAAATTTGTTGTTTTTCGGAATAATAAAAATAAATAACCGTATCCTCCCACATAAGAGATTCATTCACTCATTCATATCTTCAGGAAGAAACAATTTACTATCTCCAGAATATACTTTTTCTTATCTCCAGGAAGAATCGCTTTCTTAGCTCCAAGAATCAAGGGAGATGAGAATGAGATTGTTATGCAATATCGCCAGAGTTAGGCGATACCTACTGGAAGAATCGCCTTCTTATCTTCTGCGTTAAAAAACTTTTGCTGGGATATGGCAAAGATTACACTTTCATGCTCAAGTAAAGCACTAATTCCGCTTGCATAAAACAGACGATGACCCGACAAGTTCGATCTGGTGGCCCTTCGCCTATATGATGTCATTAGCTTCTTATTGGTTTTTTGGCCCCATATTTGTATCACAACCGCCTGATGGTCCGGACTCTGCTATAAATGCCCGCCAGTCACTTTTTTTGTGCGACTTGGCTCCAGTTGTTCACACCAAGGTTGGCATTGTCTTGCTGCACCTGGTCTTCCCGACATAGTTTTGGTCGTCCCCTTGTGCCTTTTACTCCAAAGTCTTCTCTTCTGCAAGAGTAATTCTTCTGCGGATTTCCAGGCTGATGTTGTTGTCGCCGGTTATCATTGATCCGAGGTACACAATATCCTTTACAACCTTAAAATTGTACTCTCCCATTGTAACAGATTTTGCAAGACGCGTAGACTTCTTGTCCGTAGATAATAAGTAAGTTTACTACTAAGCCCATCAGTTTAGACTGCTTCTCAATCTCTGAAAACGCCCTGCTTACGGCAATATCATCGTTGTGCCCGATCTCTTGGCATTTGGGCACTGACGCAGTATATACTCCATCAGCAGATTAAAGAAGTCACACAATAAGGTATCACCCTGCCTGGTTCTTAAAGGTTCTTTCCTATTTTGAAGGAGCTTTGAGTGCTTTTCGATGTCTTCATGCAAAGTCGAACGTACTTTGCTGGTAGTGTTGTGATAACATTGATAGTGGGCATTATTGATCGATTTAACATCGATAGTTGGCGCCATCGATAGTTTGAACATCGATAGTGTTCCACAAGTATCGATAGTACTATCGAAAAAATTTGATTAAAAAAAAATTTGTCCATTGTCCTACTCCCGAAGTTCTGTCAACACCAACAATCTTAATTAAAATGTAATCAATTCATAAAACTTTTCAGCGGGATCTGGTTCAATAAGTTATGATTTTGTTCAAAACATTTCTAAAACAAGACCGTATAGCTATTTCATGTATTTCCACAATTCAATCATCAGCCATCTTCGCCTGTCTTCAATGAGCTGGCAGAGGCTACCACATGACAGAATTCATATGACCGCTTGAGAATCCCAAAGGCAGGCTTGTAACAAAATCCTACAACAGCAGCTTTCACCAAGTCACAGTGCATGCCCCGTACCGATTCTTCTTTTCTATGATTGATAATCAAAAGGTCACATTGATGTAATCAAATATATAAATATGACAAGTTTAATTAACTAAAGTTTTTGTCTTACCTTGTTTCAATATGAAGTTTTTAGAAATGCTCAATTTTCTGCTCCGATACATCAAAATCGGACACAACAATCGAAGGTTGGCCAAATACACAAACATTGCTTTTCACAACACTATTTGCTGGTATACCAAAGGTAGACGGTGTTTCAAAGAACCTTGGCCTTATCGGTGTGTCAACAAAAAGATGGTTGGTTTTTATACCTTTCTCATAGATCTTCTTCAGGATTTGTGGTAATGTTAATATCTGGTCTGTGGTGACTGATAAAGTCCAGTCAATGTGCTAATAAGCGGCTTTAAACGTTTACAAAAAATGCACGACAGAATCTTATATGCGATGGAAAGAAGACTGATCCCACGTTAGTTGGCACAAACTGGAGGGTCTCCTTTTTAAAAAAGTGGGCAAATAACACTTAGGGCCGTTTTCTCATGTTGGTGTTTTGCAAATCTAGGTGGTTTTGCTGCATTTGCTTTGCTCATGTTCAATGATCGTAGCAATCTACTTCATCCTCATTGATTTCAAAACCATGTACATGCTAATGCAAATTAAGAATTTTTATGTATGCGCGCATATGGTCACACTGAAAAATATTTGGAAACTAAAACCAACTGCTGCTAAAAACAGTAAAGTCTGAATTGTTATTAAGTAAATCAAAAATGGAAAATATTGGATTTCCCTTTAATATACAAGAACACCTACAGACATTGCTGAAATTACAGATGCACATTCTGATTCCCCTTGTTCATTGCTTAAGCTAAGTTTACACATCCAAATAAAATGACTAAATTTTGATAAAAATAGCCTTGATTAAAGATTTAACAGCATTAAAAACTTAAACTATGGTTCAATACGCAAATAATTTGATCAAATATGGCCGGAAAGTTCCACAATTTGGCCTATATAGCCCAATTTTCATGAAAATTTGTGGAAATTATTTGCCAGTGTGAACATAGCTTTCGACCTACTGCTTAATCTCCCATCATAGTAACAAGTCGTTCCAAAAGAAAATCCGTCTCCTTCTCTGTAAAATTGTTGCTTTAATTTAAAAGCAATAAAAAAACAATAATCAGCCGAGTGTAGAGGTGCTGCCAACCTAGCCATTATGCCTCCCGGAGTGACAGTGGCGCAAATACCCGAATTTATAATCAACCTACATGAAAGAACCAATTGCACAAAAAACCACCTAGTTGCAAAATCTAGATGGATTTCGATTTGAGCAAAAACATGAACATGAAAAAACGGCCCTTAGACTCCAATCCTGGGAAATGCTTTCATCAGACCATATTCTGCAGAGGAATGGGTGCATGCACCTTATCAACTCTTCGCCGCCAGTCTTAAACAATTCAGCGGGCAGCTCATCAGCACCAGCCGCTTAGTTATTCTTTAGTCTTTTTATGGATAAACAGACTTGGTGATGGTACGGTAGGTCTATCTCAATATTGTCGCTTGTTAGCATTGCTACTTCTCCCGAAGATATCACTCGCCCTTCCGCCGACTAAGTTCCCGCTCTCAGTCGTTGGAAAATGTTTCTTTGTGGAGACCAGAAAATAAACTGAAACTGTAGACCAGAGATCCTAAATGGTGAAACTAGTGTAACAATCGACCTATAGGTCGTTGAAACTCAGAGGTGTGAGAATGGTTTCTAGAGGGCACGGGATTCTAACCTAACCTAACACTCGGTGGTGACCAGAGAACGGCATCGTTCGATTGCAAAACGCTCACACATTCATTCAACACCCGAATAAACAGGCTTCGTGCTCTATTCATCAAACTTGCATGCTCAAGATGTTCGCAGCAGAGTTTTATTCGAACCAATTGTTGGCACTCGGATTATAATCATGTTCGACGTAATTCCAATTGTTCGTTTGGCTCAACGATGATTGTCTAGAGTGAACGAAAATCTGCTCGTATGAATAAACTCTTGCAAAGACGCATAGGCAGAGACGGCGCTGCTGACAGCTATGAAAAAGAGAGAGATGGAAAGAGTTGCCGGTCAACGCTGAGTTTTGTTAGACCGAACTCAAAAAACTCTAGCTGAACCGCTCGATGCGACTGCCGGTATGAGCTGAATATATTCAGCACTGAGTTCTGTTCGATGAATAAATATGAACATACAAGTTGGATCACTTAACGCCGCTCGATGCGATTGCGTTGTGAATTGAATATATTCAGCTCTGAGTTTTGTTGATTGATTAAATGTGAGTAAGAATTTTTGTGTATGAGCCAATCAAGAAAAAAGTGATTTTTGCAGTTCTCTGGTGGTGATTTACACTCCGTACAAATGGAGTGAGGATGCCAAGTTGGAGGATCCAGTTGTCTTTTGACAACTATCTCTGAAACGTGGGCCTCAAGAGTGAAGCTATGTTCCATCTACTCCTTAAGCTCTCAAATCTTTTAAGGTACTACTGGCTGCATTTATCCCTGTCTAGAACTGCGGTGTCTTCCGCTAACATGTTGACTCAGGTCATATCGTGTGTGTACAGCATAGAATGAATGTCCAAAATGAGCTTACGGCCGCGTGGAGCAACAACAATCACAAGAAATAGTAACCCGATTTTTGTTTGTGTGTGTGTTCGCTTGAGTAGCTAATTCGCGAATGATTTTAAAAGCGTTCGGCCACTGCGAGTGAGGCCAATTGCTAATCTACGCAGAAACAACATTGTTGTTGGATTCGAGTTTGCTAGAACTGAGTTCCCCAGCGATAGCCCCTGGGGCACGAACATACTCGCCAAATCACACCGAATGCTTGCCGAAGTCATACATCACTAGGTGTTATAGAGAGACTCAGTCACATTTTCAAGCTCTCTGCTTGGGGAACCTTGCGCTAGACACATGGGAGAGAGAGAAACTTTCGCTCAGAAAGAAAGAGAGAAGAGAACGCATATGAATGTGTAAAACAACAACAAATGCATGGCTTGCGGAATGGGCCTGGCCACCCCTGGTGTACAGGCTGAAAAGCTTTGGCCCTAGTACGCCACCCTGTGGCACTTTACCGTATATTCTTTTAAGTTGCAAGTACAAAGCGTTCTGTATAACTGTTCGAACTTGACCATGATATTCAACTCGGCCCACACGTAGTGTTAATCTCATATTTAAATATGTAGCCTATGTCACCATGTGTCATAAAACATGTCACCTTATGTAATATTAATAGCCGCAGTGACGAGGATCAGCCCAGCCCAGCAGACAAACCACTTGAAAGGGTCATCCGCACTTAACATGCAAAGGCAATGTGTAGTCCTTCCACGAATGCATTTCTATATTTACATACACGGATGTGACTACACTCACATCCTTAAGATAAGATTAGAAATAAGGGATGAGAAATTCTGAATAAAAGGCACCTCGCTCAGACTGAGCAGGTTAGTACAATTGAAACCTGCAACAAGTGTGCTCATTAAAGGTGTATTAGTTCATACATTTTTTGGTCCTTCGAGCCGGATTGTAGTCCTGCGGTGTCCGTCTGTTTTGCCACTGTCCACTGTACAGAGCCGCCCGTGGTTAAATTGTGGTTCATCCCTCTTAACGGTGAGTTGCTCGATGCTCGAGCTCAAAGTCGTGGTATGTTGATAG
Organism: Lordiphosa magnipectinata; assembly: GCA_037044535.1. Taxonomy (NCBI): domain Eukaryota; kingdom Metazoa; phylum Arthropoda; class Insecta; order Diptera; family Drosophilidae; genus Lordiphosa; species Lordiphosa magnipectinata. The sequence goes on along the minus strand of JBAMBO010001731.1, from coordinate 60,958 downwards.
ATCCTTCCTTGATGCCGTCAGCCAGGATATCGTTGTCGATAAGATCTTCTAATTGCGAGTCCAATTGAGCATCTCCCGCCTTACCAAACGACTCCATATTGGCCAGCGACTTCAGTTTAAAAGGACTGCTTGCTTGCATCGCCTTTGTGTGCTTGCCATCCTCCAGATTAATTTCTTGTTTGCACATATTATTGGAATTATATCCAACATTTGTCTTCTGCTGCTTGAGATGCTTCTTTTTCTTCTTTTTGGGCTTGAATGGTTTGTCCATCTTTCTGGTCGATTGTGATATTTCTTCACTTTTACCATGTTGAGCTCCCACTTCTCCTTGGCTGTGTTCTTCGTCCTTGTCGACGTGTTCCTGTTGCCCATAGTTGACCGCAAGCGCTTCACGGGCCTGAAAGACATCCTTGTCCTTCTCCTCCATGGACGATTTTCTCTTCTGCTGGTTGCAAGCCACCTCCGATGGCAAGTTATCATGAATGTTTTCTTTCTCATGCTCCTCCTCGATGATTTCCCCATCCTTACCATGGAGTTGCTGATCCAGACAATTTAATTCGGTTGCTGGCCGCGCGCATTCATCGGCAGCCTCAGATTCAGTCAGATTTGCTGAAGGTGCCTCCTGTGCGGTACTAGCCATATCTGCCGCTCGCTGATCTTTTTTATTCACCCGCCTCGGGGTGCCTTTGAATAAAAAGAAAGTCAGCTTCTTGGGAGTTGTAGTCGTCTCTCTAACTGGAGTACCTGCTGGCTCCAGATGTGGCTTACTGACTTTCAGCTGTTCTGGAAATCTGTTCCAGCCTTTTTCATTTCTCTTACATATACGATCCCATGCTGTTGTATAGTAAGAAGGTTCTTGCATAAGGGAGGAAGTAAGTGAATTTCTTGCTTCCCCTTTAAGACACGCGTTCAGGTAATACATATTGATGCCATCCCCGAAGTCTGCTCTCTCGTGGACTGCCTGCTTAAACCATCCATAGAATGTTGGCCAATCTTCGGGGTTTCTATTAAATGTAGGCATTTGTATTGCAGGTGCAGCTGGTAGAGGCAATAATGGCTTCACCACGTTTGACTCTTTTAGACGCTGCTTTCTGACATCCAGCATTTCCATCATCGTAATGGCCTCTGTTCTCAGATTGAGAATCTTGTCAAAATGGCTGAGATTATTCATAGTCCTCAGCTTGTTATGCGTTTCTTCCAACTCCCCAAGCATAACTTCAATCTTGGAATTGTGCTTAAGTATTTCCTCAGTGTGCAATTCCATGAAGCATTTGGTAGCTTCTTCAATAGCTTGACTTAGTTTTCCTGCAAGTGAATCCAATAATAACTTTAAAGGTCCTTTAGGTCAGAAAATTCTTGATTAAGAGAAACAGCTGTAGATTAATCGGTCTCTAAGTATACAACAAGGTGCAGTTGCTCAGCTCCTGCTTCTATTCATCTTGGATCTTTTAAATTGAATCACCCTTTTGTTACCGAATCTCTCACCAATCACAACTGCTTCAAGTTTTTCCTCCCGTTTCCATTTACTTTTCTTAAGCTTTCGATCATTCTATTGGCATATCTCCTGGTGCATATTTCAATTAATCAGAACCATAAAATATGGGAAAAAAACGATAAATTTTGCTGCTGCCATAAAAACTAAGTGAAAGCAAATCCACTTGACCGGGCCAAGGGAGTGGTGGGTGGTTGTGGGTGACAAAATGGCTGAACCAATGGCTGACGTGACGAACAACTAAGTAAAGGCTAAAAATCGAATGCTAAAAAATTGAAGTAAAAGAAAGCAACAGAACTGGCAATTTATATTCTTTTGCTCTTTCACTCCAACGCTCTCTCTTTATTGTTATGTGCTAAAATTTACTTAGAGTTATTTATGCAAAAATGGATGAGGAGGAGGAGGAGGCGGCTGATATGGTCAGGTGCTGGAGATATATTGTAATTGCGTTCAGTGTGCCACGAAATTTATGCAAAGCCAAAGCCAAAGCAATTGGAAATTGGCATTTCCTTTTTCTTGCTTCTAATTAGACAACGCCCATATATGGTTATCCTTTGGCGCGTAATACATCAATGGGTCCAAGTTGTCGTCCACCCTCCTCCTCGTCGACGTCGTTGCCTGCGCAGAAAAGTGCGCTATCTTTTTCGCACGTTCTCGCACTGGTCCGAGTGCTACGAGAGGCCTGGGCCGGCAATTTAGTTTCGTGGTTTCCGTCAACTTCTTCTTGTGCCATTTTGGACTGTACATAGGCTGAGTCCAGCTGCAGCTTCCTCCTCCTTCATCTTCTTGTCATTTGCCTCGCCGAAAAGTTTCGAAAGTTGCGTGTGTGTGCCACGCCTAACGCGTACATATATAGCTCCCACTTCCCACTCCCCACCCACAAATTTGCCTATATGCCCGGCCAGTTTCCTGTGGCCAGGACCAAGCTCCTCATGTGCCTTGCTTGCATTTTCCTGCAATTTTCGTTGCATTTTGCTGGGCATCCTTGTTGTTGTTGTTGTTGTTGTTGTTCGCCAAGGGGTGCTGGGCGGGTTTTTTGGGTCCTGGTTACGTTTCTAATTAAATTTTATTTTATGCCACCAATTCGGCGCCTTCCACTTCCACACAGAGCTTGGTTTCGGCCCCAGACGCACCAACAAATTTATAGCGCTGCACTTGGCTGCATTTATCATCCGAGGACTAGGCGTAGGACCAAGTCCTTCAATTTGCCAGCGTTCCCTTTTAGTTAAGAACGCGTTCGGTGTGCAAAATTTCGCCTGATTGCTCTTTGATGAAAACTCAATTATTGCGTCCAGGGTTCTGACCCATGTGCCAGGCTTAAGTAACATTTGGACTGCTAATTGAAACGCATCGTCGATCAAAGGGGGGGTGGGGGAGGTACATGGCATAGGGCTGATGCTGATGCTGCTGCTGCATCTCGTTATCCTAGAAATCTGAGTCCTGCCAGCGGCTTTTGGCAGTTGCCCTAATGAGTCCAAGGTGATGTGACGAATGAATGATTGATTTTTTTCTGCGTTGGAGATCCTTCTCTCACACACACACACACAGCATACATGGTCTCCTGGCCGCCATGTTCGTTTTTAGTTTGTTTGTCCCTTGCTCCTTTTCGTCCTGCAGCTCCTCATTCGCTTCCCATACATAGTTTTCTCTATTGAACATTTTACATATTAGAAATTTTGCAAATGGGTGAGTGTAGCACTAGGCCCGGTCCTCTCCCATTTCCTGCCGCCTGCAAAAAGTTATGTGCCCATTGCTAACCCTTCCCCCCCTCACACACACACACACACACACACACACACACACACGCACACGCGTCCGAGTTTGAATTCGGCGTCGCCATCGCCATCGTCGTCGTCCGCATCGTCGTCATAGCCATAGGAGTAACCCAACGTCATTTCTATTTCTCTGTCGTGGCCGTCGTCGTCGTCATCAGCAGTGGCCTACCACCCCCGCTTCCACCCCCCTTGTTGTTGTTGTTGTTGTTGTTGTTGTGGTGCGGCTTTTGATGCTCTCATGTGTAGCTGTGTGTCCTGCTGCTGCCTTTGTTTGTGTGTATTTTGGGTAGTTGCACTCAGGCCCAGATCCAGGGTTTTCACATCTACCTACATTCACTCCCCCCACCCTGGAAACTTTCGAAGAGGCACAGCAACAGCAACAGCATCAGCAACGGCAGCGCACAGGCATCCCATTTATGCGTGGCGTATTGATAAAGTGCACTGTACAAAAAATAGTTTGCATTTATTAATGAATTATTTAAATGAAAACATTTCCATTAAATTGTTATAAAACGCTGAGCTTTCTGGCAGTCCAAAAGTGAGCAAAAACTCAAACTGGAGATGCGCTTGAAATCAAATTAACAAGAAGGCAATGCCAGCTTTTTTTTACTTATCCAACAGACATTTTCGATTGAATATATTGACAATTGATTTTGGATTATGACTTAATTCAAAAATGTACGCTCTACTCTTCTTACAAAACCTACATTAGCTATAGGAAATAAGTCTTTAGATTTCAATTAAATTTGACAGAGCTATTTGTAAGCAAGCGCTTCACAAATAAGATAACTTTTTGTATAACCGATCGTTCCTGTGATATCTTTGAAGATATAAACATGAAATTCGGGTGATACGGCGCAAAATTTTTGATTTGTAAACTAAACTGTGGCGAGTTGTGGTTCTCAAGAAATTGAAGATCTATTAAGCGGCATCTATGATTGTAGAGAGACATATTTCTGTTCTGTCTGGAGGACAGTTGATAATGTAGAGTCCGGAAATACTAGCAATACTTAACAACTGCACTATGGTCCGAGAGGCCGATTTTTTGGCATAAACTCTAAAAATTAACTTACAGACCCCAAACTTTGTCCAAAAATTTTTTATTTAAATAAGAGTATGCAAACAATTTTTTAAGTCTGTGCGCCCACGCCCTCTTTTGCCTCCCATACAAACCAATTCCTAGTATTATTATAAATTGAGTATAACTATGATTTCAGACAAGTTAGTTACATTTTTTTTAGGAATGACTTAAATATCTTACATATATGGAGTGTATATTCATTAATAAATTGGTTTTTGTTTTAAATGTCATCTTCTTCTTCTAGTCATTCATTTAGGTCCTCATCAGAATCAGAATCAGATGGCACGACCAATTCTTTTTCATTTGGGTTTTTATTTTCTATAGACGCCAACTCCAAAAGACTTAATACTTCTTTGGGAAGAGGTTTTTTTGTGTTTTTTCTTTCTCTTTGCTTTAAACAGACACTAGATAGTAATGGATCCGAGGAATCTATCGCCCTGTGGAAAAGGTCAGTCATAGTATTGATTCGACTATTTTTCCTTGCGTATGAGAGTCGGTCTTTCTTGTAGATCTTATTCCGTGCTTCTGAAGCATTTTCGCCTAAGGATCCTAGTGGAACCAACGTCGAATTATTTATTTGAAACCCGTGGACTAATATTTTGTGAATTGTTGGTGACATTGGGTACCACGGGTATTTGTGCATATATAAGTAAAATGTTTTCTCACAAAAAGTCCGAAAATTTGTAGAGTTTATATAGTGGTTACAGGAAATTGCTATTAATATAATGTGAAGATTATTTAAAAGGGTTTCGTCAAAGCAAGTTATGGATGATAGTTGTTGACATTTTGCAAAAGCTCTTCTTGCTGTATTACCATCATTGCTGTTGCCACTGCCATTCTGCTTCGGCATACTTATTCGAAGACCCATGTCATTCCAAATCTTTTCCTGAATATATTTTTTGCGTTCACTCATTTTAATCTTGTCATCACCTTTTATATTCCATTTTTGTATTTCCATTCTGTATGATATGCTCAGGACAAATTCTAGAAACCTGATCCAAGCACTTACCCCAAATTTTAGAGCTTCAAGCTTGGTGGCAAAGGTTTTTGAACTAAAATCGTTGGTTTCCAGTACTTTTGTTGGGGTGACACCACAAATTGGACAACATTGAGTTGATTTAGTACCAGTTGGTACGTTTAGTACTTTCCCATCAATGAGTGTAATATGCATTTTAAATGTTACTGCTATGTCAACACCCTCTTCCAGTTTATAAGAAAACGTTTTCAGATTGTCTATTTGAAAGTCTAACTGATTTTTTTCCATAATTATGTGATCAGTGGTTTCTTTTACAAATTGAATTTTTAGCGGCCCAGATGTTTCGCTGAAATGAGTCAATAATTTTTATGGGTATAACAGAAGTAACAAACAAAGAGTGATCTGAAAGCTGTACGTCAGGTGTTTTAGTTTCAAACTTCTGCTTGTATGCACTTTGTCCAGTTGATCCATCAAAACCATAACTGCAAATTAAATTGAGTTCAGAACTATCCGGAAATTGCTTGAAGACAACTTTTCAATCTTGGCCCTGCGTTTGTATAAGACAAGGTTGGGCGTCCAGGTTGTTGTGGTATCTTACAGTTTTCATTTAATATAATTGATATTTTAGACGACATCCATTTAGCATGCTTTGACTTAAAACGTTCGACCATATAGTTACATTTTGGAAGTTTTTCTTTTATAAAGGATTCAAAATAACTTATTTTTTTGTTTATTTCTAATCTTTTGTCATCTCCTACTTGGTAATTGCTAATTTTTTTATAAATCCAATCTGACACAAATGATATTTTGCGTTTGTTGCTGCGCCAAATATTGAAGAGATCGCTATGACGAAACTCGAACGTTCCTGAATATTGTTGAATTGTGAGAAAAGGGGGACGAACGGGGAAAATGTGTAAATTACCGATGAAAAACGACATTTATTTGTACAAGTTGACGTACTTAGTTTTTGTCGGCAGACGTTGGGTCGTTAGTTTTATTCCACGAAACACAGGGAACGCATGTTAATTTTCTACAAAAATACACATATATTGGACAATAAACACATCACGAAGACTAAGACTATACATAAATGCACTAAATACAGTGAATTCTACACACCTTGATCTTCAATTTCCATTACTAACTTGAGTTTGTTAGGACAGAGAATTTTTATTTTCACGCACAAACGTAAACAAAGTAATTTGGCGGCAATTTCTTAATCCTAAGCAGCTGATCGATTGTGTTCTTTTGAAAGCTCGTAAAAAGTATCACTGAAGCTTTTAAAGCTTTATTTTATAAGTTTTTGTATGTATGATGTTTTAACTTTAAGAATTTAAAATAAAAAATACAATACATTAACATAAAAATTTAAACTTTATGCCCAAAAATCGGCCTCTCGGACCATAGTGAACTGGTTTGAATTCGATGGGAGCAAGGCTGCAAGCCGGTCCAGAACAAGGGTTGTCAGATATTTTGTAAATATCTATATCGATATTTCCTTTGATATTGAAAAGTATCATTTAGACATCGATATTTTGTTGTAAAAACATCGATATTTTCAATAAAAAGACTCATTTTTACTATAAGTAGGCCTACTTGTTGAGATAATTAAAGTATAATTTGTCTATTTTTAAAAACAACCTTCTGCAGCCTTTTAAGATTTTAAAAATAGCTGCCAATTGTAAATATATCGATTATCATTTAGACGATGGTCACACTGGATGGATAACGCGAGCAGAGGAGAAGGCGTTGGTAGTAAATGAACGAGTATCGACGAGACATAACGAAACAAGCGAACGATTGTAGACGTTGTATATTTTATGGATAGTAACAACCCGTAGTGATAATGTAAATAGTAACCCTTATGTAGTAGTAGTAGTAGTAGTAGTGGTTTTTTTATTTATAATACAGTACAAGTAAATCTTAAACTATAGCTGGCTAACCTGATTACAATTATAAAAAGTAATTAAAGTATACAAAAAGTTTTTCAGTCTTATTTATTTTTTCTAGTTTTCAACATGGTTATATAAAAACCGTCCGTTGAAATTAGCATAATGTAGCTGCTGAATGATGCCTGTTATAATGCTGTTGCGGTATTGCAAAGCGTCTTTGATGAACGCTGCAAGGGCTATCCAATTTACTCCGTTGAGCAGATCGAGAAGTTCGATTTCCGATAGATGTAGACGCTGAAAGTGCAACATACATATCTCCTTTAAGATGGGGCAGATTCCGACAAAGTGAGCCACATCTTCCTTGGCACACATATTGCAGAGGGTACAATCTTTCAGAGTGTTACTCCTGTGAGGTTAAAAATTGAGGCTTAAACTTTCACATCTCGCCCTGAAAATAGCGTTTATCCTCTCCACACCTAGACTGCCATTGAAGTAATTTTTTGCTCCGAGGTTGAGATCCAGGGATTTATACAGAGTCCTCTCTGTGCTCCTATTTGCTTGCGCAATAAATCCGTCCCTTTCTACTTCACAGATTTTAGCAATGATTTGTGCGTGGGCTTGTTGCCACAGTAGATGGTTGTCAAGGTCGATACTGATGCAGCACTCGTTAGCGATGTTAGACCATATCTCAAAGAGCTGGGAAGTTGCCTAGCTATGATCTTCGGCAATCTTGAGCTATTCATCTTCATTACTTTGTTTACGTAGTTGAAATGGGTGTGCAGAGCGAGGGCAGACCAGTTTCTATAAATATTACGTAATTTGGGGAAGTTAAGGGGAGCCTAAATACTTTTTTGATGAAGAAGGTGAGGAGGCGCTCGACATATTCATAGGATGAGTGGCCCCATACTTGCGATCCAGGAACGTACAGCCGCTTGGAAGACTGCGTATTGTGTGCTTGGCTTGACGTTTTTTCTACTAAGCAGAGTTTTTCATGACGCGTTCAAGGCCACTTTTGCATCTTTCAGTTTCTCGCAGAGGTGAGCTTTAAATGATTTATTGTGAGTCACTTTCAAGGGTAACACCGTCTATCGTCCAGTCTTCTAATCGTGAGTAACGACCGCCGCCCTGTCTAATTATCATGATTTTTGATTTGTCCGTGTTGATTTGAAGGCACCATTCTCTACAATATTCGTGAAGCTTGTCAATCATTTCCTGGAGCATTTGCGGAGAATCGGCAAAGAGACACCAGTCAGAAAGTCTGAAACCGTCCCAAACCGATGTTGTGTTATTTTCGTACAGCTGGACTATTGCCTTGAGCATTCTAGAAGATAGACCGATGTTGCTCAGTTTGGAGAACAGGCTTCTTCTGTTCACTGTATCAAACGCTGCCTTAAAGTCAATAAAAAATATATATAACTTTTTTTTGCACTGGAGATAGGACTGAGCAATTGACATTAGGACAAAGATTATATCGACTGTAGAATATCCCTTTCGAAATCCATTCTGAAATTCTCTCAGTAGATTCATCTTGTTAACCCATTCTGTCAAGCGGGACAGTAGCAATCCGGCTAGAATTTTCATAATGACATTAAGGCAAGATATTTCCCTGTAGTTGCTGGCGTTAGATGGGTCTCCCTTTTTATAGATTGGGAAGATAATGCTACGCTTAAACGATTCTGGGAAGGTCCCTTCATTGTACATGTGATTGTAGGCTTGTGTTAGCAGTTCTATGAAGTTTGGCGTTCAGCAGATATTCTGTCATCCCCCGGTGCTTTGTTAGTTTTCAAGTTGCCAATGGCCTAGTTAACTTCCGATGTCGAGATGCATCTGTCTAGGTCAGTTGAAACCGTGTTTGGCAAAGCATATTGTATTTGTATTTCCGAGTTTGAAATCCACAGTAGTTGCTTAAAATGCTGAGCTAAGGACGGTGCGTCAACTTGAATTTTCCTGATGGTTGGGTTTCTATTTATAGACTTCAGAATTGTCCAGTAAGTTTTTGAATTGTGTGCGTTGTAGAGCTCTACTTCCAGATTTAAATAGTATTCATTTTGTTTGCTATAACACAGGGCATTATATTCCGTAGTAACCCTTATGTGTGTATATAGTAAACCCGTGTGTATAAATAACGTAAATAAAGCTCGGAAAATATGAGAGAAACACACGTTGACAATTCTGATTGCGCTCAAAATCTACAGATTGAAACAATATCTGTGGCAAAGATATACACTGCCCGCCACTTGAATAGGACACACTGTATGCGAGATATGCGACATTAAGGGTGCAGAGTATGTTATAGTCGGGATAGACCGACTTTCTTTCATGTTTTTATTAAAAAGTTTTACTCGTGCTGCCTTTACACTTGTCAAAATTCACCAAACAGAAACTCTTATCAAATTGAACCTGTCAAATTGCATCAAAAAAGCCTAAATTTTCCAAATATTTAGTGCTATTTGCTTTGCTATTACACTATCGTCAGAGAGTCTCTTTAGAAATATATGATAAGTGTAATGGCAGCTTTACTCTGCGGGGATTCGAACTCGGGGCCCTTGAACTGAAACCCGTTTGGAACGACGCCTTAGACGATTGGATGAAAAAAAAGCGATACCACATATCCCTTATTTAACCCTTGTATGTTAAGAATGCAATACCTTATGTATTTTGTATGTGTAAATCGCCAAACTATCAGAAAACTCTCCCTTCAAACTATTGCCAAATTGTCTTTTTGACGAGAGAGATAAGGAACCCGAAAAAATGTTTGCAGGGGGATGTATTGTGTGGGCATCCCCTAATGTATGTGGTCTCAATATCATAATTATCATTATTAAGCAAGCCACAAAAATTATTTTGTAAATTTCCTGCAATCGTAGTAAGTCATGAACCAGCATCATTTGTATTAAGCTTAATAAATAGAAAGTAATTTCAGTGTCTGTTCAGCTGCCTTCGGGTGAACAGCGAAATTGAAATATTTATTATTCTTATTATTGATACTTAACTTTTATATTTTTTTTTACTTTTAATTCTGAACTCCAGATATGCAAATCTATCATTTCATCGCCTGATCAAACTTTAGCTTATCCTTTCGTGGCATTTTTTGCCTCTAAATTCGACATGTTCTCCTTATGCGACAGCCAATAATATTGCTTTAGCCAGTCCAGACAATGTTGCGTGATTTTACGCATCACCTCCACAGGCGGTAGTTTCTGACCGTGAGCATAAAAATGTCTTATAGCCCATTTCCACTGGCATCATTTCTTATTTTCATTTCTTAAAATTTTTATATTTCCATTGCCATATTTAGCAAAAAATATATGACATACCCGTCGGGAAAGCACTTTCTCGGAGCGAATGCGCATTGCCATCGCCCTGAACTATCAGCAGAAAGCTAAATACACAACTTATTTTAACTAATTTATTTTTTTATATTTTGCGTCTATTTTTTTAACTTTTTTCTTTATAATTTTGTCATCAAATTAGAAATTGACAAAGAAAGGCAAAATGCGTCTTCTTTTTAATATTTTTCTTTATCTTTTTGTCATCATTTTCAGAAATTGACAAAGAAAGGCAAAATGCGCCTACTTTTTAACTTATTTCTTGATCTTTTTGTCATCATTTTTAGAAATTGACAAAGAAAGGCAAAACGAAGTGTCTAATCGTATGGAAGATATGATATAATTTTGTTCATTTCTTGTCATTTCAAGAAATTAAGTTTCATTTCTTTGGTGGAAAATGGCTATTAGATCTACAATAAACGATTCCAAACCCAATTCCCAGGCAGTTTCATACATTTATGGACGACTTGAAATTCTAGAAACGTGTAAATAAACTGGCAAAGGTGGTCCTTATCTGTGAATTGCCCTGTCTTTGCCCTGTCTGTGGGTACCTGATCCTTCCATCTTACTGACTCTTCCTACAAAATCAGCCGCCTTCAATGGTACACCTTTTTATACAGGAGCTGCTTCATCCATCCGGGTGACATGTCCTATCCAGCGCAGCCGCTGTTGCTTTATGCGCTTGACCAGACTGGTTTCCCCCCCCCCCCTCCCTAGAGCTCATACACAGAAAAAATAATGCTACGATTTGGGACTCAATTTAATATTATTACATATCACTAAAAAGCCGATATGACGCACTTGTCATTGACCTGTCCGAAAATATCAAAGTGAAATTTTCGAACAGTTCAAAATAATATTTTTCAAGATTTTATTTTTAAAGATCAAATTGATATTTTCCAATTTTATTATTAAACAAAGAACAAAATGAATTGGAAAGTTTTTTACCTAAGTACTATTATAAAAGGTTTTATAGAAACAGAAAAGGAACGAACCAGGGATCGAGCTCGGGACCATTTGCACGTTACAAATTGTCATGGCATCTTACCGCACTGCGCTATCGGGCATGCGTGTGGTCATATGGCTGAGAGCCTACTTACACTGCTCGCCACTTGAATAGGACACCGTGTATGCTCTCTTTAAAACTGCTTGTAACTCGAAAACGAAATGGTAGAATAACGGTATTTTTTGCATATTATCTTTGTGCAAGCATTCTTCGCTCTTTCTGGTATATTCCAAGTTTTGGAATAGAACCGTTATAAAGTTGTTTGCACTTTATGTGAGCATTCGCAAAAATTCAATGGAATTTTTGCGCCACTTGAATAGAACATGCATTTTATTTGGTCGGTATCGTTGACACGTGCACACAAATTTTGGTTTACTTAAACCTTTTGCTTTAATTGAAGTGTATATAAAATTAAAAAAAATTAAAATGGGGCGTGGCACTTCATTATCCGAGTCGGAGAAAGGAAAAATCCAAGCTTACATGGATTCTGGCCTTTCTATTGCCAAAATAGCAAAAAAAGTCGACAGGAGCCGTCACGCCATAACAAATTTTTTAAATAATGAGGCTAATTATGGTAAAAACATGAAGGGCCGCACCCACAGTGTGCTTACCATCGCGGACAAGCGACTTATATTAAGAGAAGCTTCCAATTCGCACGACTCTTTGGCCAAGATAAGGGGAAAAATGCAACGTTAAAGCAAGTTTGACAACCATGCGTCGTGTTATTAATAATGCTACACACCTGAAGAGACTAAAAATCAAGAAGAAAACACCTCTTAACCCGACTCGGAAGTTACAACGCCTTGATTTCGCGCGCGCACATGTCACCTGGACTTCGGAGTGGCAACGTGTTGTCTTTTCGGACGAAAAAAAGTTTAATTTGGAGGGCCCCGATGGCTACAGCTACTATTTTCATGATCTTCGAAAAGAACCACACCATCTTGATAAGTTGCACAGCAGTGCTGGAGGTATTATGGTATGGGGGCCCATTTCCTATTATGGCACCTGTGAGCTTAAATTTATTCCAACCACCATGAATGCGTTGTGTTATAATGGTAAATTGAAAGAGGCCTTTCCACACTTCCAAACTCTTTTTGCAAATCTAAAATGGATTTATCCACATGATAATGCCCCTATACATACGGCCCGGATTGTTAAATCGTATATAGCGAGCCAAAACGTTGAGTTATTAAACTGGCCACCCTATTCACCGGACTTGAATATCATTGAGAATGTGTGGGGATGGCTAACACGTGAAGTATATGGATCAGGTCAGCAATATTCGAGCGTTCCCGAACTAATTGCAGCTATCAAATTAGCATGGGGCTCGATATCGTTGAATTATTTGGGATGCATTTGTATGCATCCCTTCCAGACCGAATGTGTGAGGTTTTGGAGAAAAAAGGAGGCTCAACACACTATTAAAGACTATTTTTGGTTTAAAAACATGTTAGTAATTTCTTATTTAAGAAATATTGTTATTTGAAAGGGATTGAAATATTCTTAAATGGTTTTTAGATAAACTGTCCTATTCAAGTGGTGCAAAATAAAGACTCCAAAATTTGTTACTTATTGGTTAACAATGTTTTTTCCACACTTCCAAACTCTTTTTGCAAATCTAAAATGGATTTATCAACATGATAATGCCCCTAAACATACGGCCCGGATTGTTAAATCGTATATAGCGAGCCAAAACGTGGAGTTATTAAACTGGCCACCCTATTCACCGGACTTGAATATCATTGAGAATGTGTGGGGATGGCTAACACGTGAAGTATATGGATCAGGTCAGCAATATTCGAGCGTTCCCGAACTAATTGCAGCTATCAAATTAGCATGGGGCTCGATATCGTTGAATTATTTGGGATGCATTTGTATGCATCCCTTCCAGACCGAATGTGTGAGGTTTTGGAGAAAAAAGGAGGCTCAACACACTATTAAAGACTATTTTTGGTTTAAAAACATGTTAGTAATTTCTTATTTAAGAAATATTGTTATTTGAAAGGGATTGAAATATTCTTAAATGGTTTTTAGATAAACTGTCCTATTCAAGTGGTGCAAAATAAAGACTCCAAAATTTGTTACTTATTGGTTAACAATGTTTTTTCCACACTTCCAAACTCTTTTTGCAAATCTAAAATGGATTTATCAACATGATAATGCCCCTAAACATACGGCCCGGATTGTTAAATCGTATATAGCGAGCCAAAACGTGGAGTTATTAAACTGGCCACCCTATTCACCGGACTTGAATATCATTGAGAATGTGTGGGGATGGCTAACACGTAAAGTATATGGATCAGGTCAGCAATATTCGAGCGTTCCCGAACTAATTGCAGCTATCAAATTAGCATGGGGCCTCGATATCGTTGAATTATTTGGGAAAATTGTATGCATCCCTTCCAGACCGAATGTGTGAGGTTTTGGAGAAAAAAGGAGGCTCAACACACTATTAAAGACTATTTTTGGTTTAAAAACATGTTAGTAATTTCTTATTTAAGTAATATTGTTATTTGAAAAGGATTGAAATATTCTTAAATGGTTTTTAGATAAAGTGTCCTATTCAAGTGGTGCAAAATGAAGACTCCAAAATTTGTTACTTATTGGTTAACAATGTGTTTTGAAAGGCTGACTTTGTAGGAAAAGGCAAGGGGGGACTCCCACCACTAAGATGAGAGGATCAGGACCCAAAGACAGGGCAATTCACAGATAAGGACCACCATTGCCAGTTTATTTACACCTTTCTAGAATTTCAAGTCGTCCATTAATGTATGAAACTGCCTGGGAATTGGGTTTGAATCGTTTATTGTAGATCTAATAGCCTATTTCCACCAAAGAAATGACAAGAAATGAAGAAAATTATATCATATCTTCCATACGATTAGACACTTCATTTTGTCTTTCATTTGTCAATTTCTAAAAATGATGACAAAAAGATCAAGAAATAAGTTAAAAAGTTGGCGCGTTTTGCCTTTCTTTGTCAATTTCTAATTTGATGACAAAAAGATGAAGAAAAAAGTTAAAAAGTAGGCACAAAATATAAAATATAAATTAGTCAAAATAAGTTGTGTATTTAGCTTTCTGCTGATAGAAATTGCTTTCCCGACGGGTATGTCATTTTTTTTTTGCTAAATATTCCAAAAAGTCCACCTGAGTTTGAGAGTGCCGCCTGTTATTTAAAACGCACAAAGCAGCTGTTTTTGTCAACGTGTCAGAAAAATAAAGATTTGTCAATGGAAATACCAAAATTTTAAGAAATGAAAATAAGAAATGATGCCAGTGGAAATGGGCTATAAGACATTTTTATGCTCACGGTCAGAAGCTACCGCCTGTCCCGCAACATTGTATGGACTGGCTAAAGTAATATTATTGGCTGTCGCAGAAGGAGAACAAAATGCCACGCAAGGATAAGCTAAAGTTTGATCAGGCGATGAAATTACTGATTTGCATATCACGAGTTCACAATTAAAAGTAAAAAAAAAATTAAAAAGTTAAGTATCAATAATAAGAATAATAAATATTTCAATTTCGCTGTTCACCCGAAGGCAGCTGAACAGACACTGAAATTACTTTCTATTTATTAAGCTTAATACAAATGATGCTGGTTCATGACTTACTACGATTGCAGGAAATTTAGAAATTAATTTTTGTGGCTTGCTAAATAATGATAATTATGATATTGAGACCACATACATTAGGGATGCCCACACAATACATCCCCCTGCAAACATTTTTTCGGGTTCCTTATCTCTATCGTCAAAAAGACAGTTTGGCAACAGTTTGAGGGGAGAGTTTTCTGATAGTTTGGCGATTTACACATACAAAATACATAAGGTATTGCATTCTTAACAAACAAGGGATAAATAAGGGATATGTGGTATCGCTTTTTATACCCTTGCAAAGGATATTATAATTTTGCCCAGAAGTTTGCAACGCATAGAAATATTAATTTCCGACCCCATAAACTATATATATTCTTGATCAGGGCGACGAGCTGAGTCGATTGAGCTTTGTCCGTCCGTCTGTCTGTCTGTCTGTCCGTCTGTCCGTCTGTTTCTACGCAAACTAGTCTCTCAGTTTTAAAGCTATCGAATGGAATTTTTTCACAGAGTCTTCTTTTTATTGCACGCTGCTAATATGTCGGAACCGACCGGATCGGATGACTATATCTTATAGCTGTCATAGGAACCATCGGTCAGAAAATGAGTCTTAGTGAGAGAAACCTTTTTTGTTTTCACTGTTAGCGTCCTTAAGCTCGGCTATTATTTATATTATATGCTTTCAAACAGATTTGCAAACTTTGGTCGAGATCGGATGACTATATCTTATAGCTGTCATAGGAACCATCGGTGGGAAAATGGGTCTTAGTGAGAAAACCCTTTTTGTTTTCAATGTTAGCATCCTCAATCTCGACCATTATTAATATTATATGCTTTCAAACAGATTTGCGAAATTTGGTCAAAATCGGATGACTATATCTTATAGCTGTCATAGGACCGATCTGTCGGAAAATGGGTCTTAGTGAATTTTTTTTTTGTTTTCAAATAAATCGGTCGGTGGTTATTAATAGTGGAAAGTGGAAATTTGGTCGAAATCAAATGTTCATCTGTCGGAAAATGGGTTTTAGTAACAAAAGTTTATGATTTTTATGTAAGCGTTCTTAAACTCTGTCATTTCAAAAACAGCATTTGCAAGGTTATAAAAACTTCGGCACAGACGAAGTTAGCTTGGCCTTCTCGTTTTTTAATAAATTGCTCCAAGTGCATGTTTATGACTTTCCATCATAGCAAACCTTCGCTGTCTATTTATACGATTGGCAATGAACTCTTGGAACGAATATCTACAGTCGTTGATCTTGGAATTCTTTTTGGACCCAAATTGAGTTTCAATCGTCATATCTCCTCTTTTGTTTATAAAGCGAATGGAGACTATTTACCTTTAATCTTGCCCAGATGCACAACTGATTATGCCCAGTACAATCGTTATCGGGTCTTATGTCAAAATTTCAAATATCTCTATCACCTGCTCTCAACTGATCTCTCTCTCCCTCTCTTCTCTCTAAAAAGTCTCTCCATAATTATCTCCGGGAAAATCTCTGAACTCTTCTGGCTGTGAGTAGGAGCATAGCTTGCCAGTCTGGCTGAAAAATCTTCCCCCACCGGGTCAAAGATTTTCCAGTTATTCAATTTTTAGTTTTACGTATAAATTTTTTATTTTTAAATTTTACTTTTAGATTGTTTCATCGCATACATTCATATTGTTAACCGAGCCTTACACACCGATGCATACATACGAAGAATACCATTTGAATGCGTGAATTTTGCCAAATAGTTGCAGGCAGACCTGAGATGAAAAAAGATACAAATAAGTGTATTTCTCCTCTTACAACCAAAGAGAAGCAGTGACCGCTGTTGAAGGTTGTTTTGGTACCTCTATTCCATGTGAGGGGCGAAATGTGTTATTTTCTGACAAAGGCAAACGGGGTACCGATTTTTGCGACCTCTGCAAATGAGACAACTTTTTCTCTGACCTGACTTGCCTGTGACATCTTTAAGATAGGCTCGGTATTTATCGGGATTTCTAACTCGATAACACTGAATTTCTTGCGGAAGATTACTAATTGGAATGCTTTGAGTATTGGAAAGACTTTGTATTGTAAATTGATCTTACTTTAAGGCCAATAAAGGTCCATAGGCTCCATTTGAGCCGAACTGAGTTTCTCCTGACTGAACCATTGTGAGGACAGAAGACCTCTATCACAAAAACTTCCGAGATGTTAGTTAGAAAGGGTTTATCAAATCTTTTAAGTATTCTTCAACTAAGAGCTGTACAGTGGTTGCCTCACACCAAAACCTTTAGCTGAAATCGTTAAAAGTGTAGCATGTCGGGATGAGCTGCATGGTAGTGCCCCAGTTTATCTACTGATTCGTTGATGCGGCGTCCAGTCTTCCAGACGAAGTGTATTCAACCCAAGCGTTCTCACTTAGATTAACACTCAGATTTACGGAATTTCGTAAGCGTCTTGGCTTTATTAAAGTACAACTCCAACGTTCTCAGAGCTGTTTGTATTCTTCTAGTCTGCATGTAAAAATTAGATCAAAATCTGTTGTTAAATGGACAATAATAGTTATTTCACCAATTTTAAGAACCTTCTCATCGATTTCTTTCCATGTAATGCCCCGAAAAAAAAAAAGAATTGTGTATCGTCAACGTCAACCGTTCGCCGCTTTCTAGTTTTGTGCTTTTCTTCTGCTCGCACTTTTGGTTAAGCCGTCGCTGCCGTTTGATGCTGTCTCCCCTCATCGATGCACCCACCCAAAGTCACGGCCTAAACAACGACTCAGCCTGCTCACCCACCCAAACACCGAACTCATCTTTCTACTCCTTTTGCCTCTACCATGTCCAGGTCCTGGTCCCTCTGTCCTCTGTGTGTGTGTTTGTGTGTGTGTGCCATTGTATGCATGCATATTAAATTCAATCGAATGTATTCTCTATGCTCGTTGCTGATGGCTGAGCTGCCTTCGCCCATGGGTTGCGTT
This sequence comes from Lordiphosa magnipectinata, assembly GCA_037044535.1. Lineage (NCBI taxonomy): Eukaryota > Metazoa > Arthropoda > Insecta > Diptera > Drosophilidae > Lordiphosa > Lordiphosa magnipectinata. Next base: position 42,868 of record JBAMBO010001731.1, on the reverse strand, counting down.
TATTTTTTCTGCTGCTTCTCCAGCAGCTTCCACTTCTCCACTGCCCACATTACGTATACGTAACGTAACGTATACGTCGCACATTCGTTAGAAATAGGCGGAGTTATCAACGTTTTTCAAGTTATAATAAAAATGCAACACATTTTACAGACATGCCACTATGTATATGCACACACACACACACACACTCAGATATATATATATATATATGTATACGACCCTTTGGCTCGCTCTCCTCCTAGTTCTCGTTGCTGGCTCTGGCTACTTTCCATAGATTTTTTCCTTCGTTATTGGTTTCGAGTGGCGCAACATATTTTTTTCGTCAGCGTCTATGCTGGTTCATTTTTTCCCCTTTTTGTTGCGATTTTTATTATTTTTCAATGCTCAAACTCGACGTCGCATAAAACTTGTGTTTTGGCTACCCTCTCCCACCACTCCACATCCCAGCTGCTCGTTACAGAGTTGCCATTGCCACTATCGATAGCTGAGAGCGAGACATTTTGCTAATGCATTGATTAAAATTGAATTTTTAATTAAAATATTGCAGCAGTATGAGTTTTGTTCCGATATACGGATGGAAATGTAACTGAGATGTGAGAAGCCGAGGGTTATGTGTATGTAGGGTGTTTGGTGCTGTTTCCCTGTTTTTGTTTGTTTGTTCTGTGCACTTGTTGTATTGTTTTTTGTTTTTGTTAAGAACCAACTACCTCATTCTTTTTTTTAAGCTGCTCAGTGGATTAGAGTGCAGCTCAAGGATATGGAAAAACAACCAGAAAAATATTGTTTAAATTATAGGTAGGTTTAATGGAAATGCAAAGAATATAATTTGGTACTTAGAATCTGTGATTGAAGGTTAATTTTGTATTTAGAATTTTTATAAGATTTTGAAATTTATTTTAATATATTTTGAAAATTTTGATTTTAATAAAAAGTTAAGTTTTTGGAAACATCTTGCACAGGTATGCGATTCGAACAATTTGTTTATAAATTCTTAATTTAATCTACCACTGAAGCTTGTTATAAAGCAGCTTTAGACACATAGAGGTCCCTAATTCGGAGTAAAAAGTAATCAAAAACATAGCAAACCAAAACCAAGCTACACTTAACGAAACTATTAAAGTTAATTAGTGCATGGATAGTCATAATAGTTCAAGTTGTAAACATATAAATGTAATGAACTGGCTTTGGACCTCTGGATGAACTAGGCTGAAGTACTCTAATAACAATACCGAACTAGTGCTTATGGTTGAGAGAATGGTCACACCGAATGGATGATGCGAGCATAGAGGAGGCGTTAGTGAATTGTGGAGTAGTAGGAGATAGACGCTGACCAAGACGGACCCTTAGTAACTATAGTACAACCTTTCTCCATTTCTTCTTAAAGTTTTTAGATAGACTTTGTGAAAGTTCAGTAAAGATGAATAATATTTGATTCTACCCACCCGACAATCGTTAGCGAGAACGGATCCGTTTTCGATGTTTTCTTGAAGTTTTCTCTAACAAAAGTATCGAGAATGTGTTCCGTTTTCGGTCCGAAAAAGTATTACCTGTCGCTCAGTTTGTGGCAGCAAAACGAAAGTTCTCGATACACGTTTTCGAATCCGTTCTCGACACTTTCTCGACAGCGAAAACGGATCGAAAACTGAATCGTTTCCAATACGTTTTTGCTATCGAGAAAGTGTCGAGAACGGATTCGAAAACGTGTTGTAAACGTTTACTTTCGAGATAATTGATAAGAATGTTATGTTTCATTCCATTTTGTTTGCCATTTAAAATTTGTACTTTTTGTAGTTTTGTTTCTTTATTTATATGAATTGACTCGGTTTCATTAAATTCTGTCGCATTTTTGGCACAAAAATAACTGAAAATAATAATTACAGCCAATAACAATAGCTTGCATTCTCTTTGCTAACTCTTCTAGCAGGAGCATTTAAAAAATGGTTGAAATCTGAAAAATATTGGCATCGCTTACTTATTTAATTTAACATCTTTGGTACAAGAACACACTGGACAAAGAAGGCCCGCCTCCATTAGGGTTTGCTTGACAATGTGTTGTGCATCGGTCAGCAAACTGAGCATCATGCAAAGCATTCATTGCGATTTGGAGCATTGCTCTGTGTCTCTTCCAGAAAGTAAACAGCTGTCTTCGCCAAAGCGGCAATATTCCAGGCAATGGCCACACGCACAATGACTGCACTTAGTTCACTGGCCAAATCCATGATATAGGGCAGTATATAATCGGTAAAGACATTGGCTTTGCTACGTGGTAGCTACCATCCATCCATTTTGATCTCTGTTGAGACTATTTTCCTTGTGGTTGCCACACTTGGTGTTTTTGCACCAAAAATGGAGTTTTGTTTTCCTGTTGGTGCACTGGCACTTTTTTATTGGAATTGGCTCTTTTGCCCGGCTCTTTTTTTGGAGCCCGAAAAGGACGTAGAAATTAAAAAAATTCCAAATTGCTGCGAAGTAATGCTAGCAAATGGTATATCTTCGCTTAAGAAAATCGTAGAACTGTACCGTCCCATATAATTAGAATCAAAACGCCCCTAAAAAGGTTCAAAATAGGCATTCTAAGCAACTTTGATCCCAAATTACAAAAAATGTAGACGGGATGGACCATTTTCGAATTCAGATTCGTATTCAACACACGAAAATCATCTAGAATCACCACCAACCCTTCAATATACTAAAAATTGTGGCATAGTGTAATCTCAATTAATTTGTTACACAATATTATAGACATAATTTGGAACTTAGTCACAATTTATGTACACAGAAAAAAAAGATCACGATATTTAGTATTATACGGGTATTTTGAGTATCGAATCGGCCTTCATCTGAAAAAAATATCAAGTTGATATTATCGCATCCATATGTTTAGGTGGAAATAGTATCCCCTTTGATATGCAAAATTGATATTAATTTGATATTATTGAAGATAGGGCTGATATTTGATCTTCTTTTTTCTGTGTGTAGCAAGTGAATATAGAAATCCAAACTTGCAAACTTGATTTGGATTCAGTTTCAAATATAATGCTTTGCAAGGAGCTGAGTGCAAGTACAGAGCCACATTGCGTGTGGTCTGTAAAATACATAGAAATATAGAGAAGTAACTGATCTTAGAGTATGATTTATACATGTAAACAATAAAAATATTCACTGTTTAGTTTTTATAATGTAAAGAAATCTGTGGAATAAAAGCCGAAGTGTGTTTTCCGTATTTTTCAGGAAGCAATTATTACCTTTAAGGGCCGATTTCACATCTTTTACAAAGCACTTACTATCACATAAACTAACAAGTAACAGAGTATATTCTAAGTTTATCTGGCATATAGCAGCTATATAGCAGATGAGAAATCGGCCCTTTACGAATATATTAATAAAGTGCTTGGTCGTAAAGTGGAAATTTGGAAATTTGGAAGAGTTAATTCTTTAGGCCCAAAAGCAGCATACGACAGAGCACTCACCAATACTCACAAAGAAAAGCAGCAATACCAATAATGAAATTGTTGTTGGTTAGTTTGCTTGCGCAAGCAAAAACCAATCAACGAAGAGAACAAAACCGGTTTTTGTTCTACGCGACGCATACACACGAAATCGTTAGCATGTGTGTCGTTTCGTATGCCTCGCGCCCTGCATGTATACGAACATTGATTTCCTATGTTTGGTGCAATTACAATAACAAAACGTACCCAAAGAGCATACGGCTGGGCATCGCTGCTTTAAGTATACTCGTTTAAGTCATATGGATAAGATCAAGTTGATATTTGAGTATTTTGACTTACAGACCAATATTTATTCAGACTTCCCAAGACTTACGTTGTTTTGTTATACCGCTATATCTTTGTAACCACTCATCCGACTGGTGTGAAATTTGGACACAATATTGAACGAAAACCGAGGAAGCCATTCGTATTAAAAACTCAATTTTAACATAACTCGAGCTATGCTGTTATGCCTTATTGCCATAGAAATTAATTAATACATGCAATATTATTTGGGATTATTTGTACATTTAAAAATACTCAAAAATTAAATCGATGTCTAATTTAACGATTTTGTGAAAGAGATATTTTGTATTTTATTAAATGAAAATATAACATGAATAAGGGAAGAACATTTTTTTGGCTCTTTTTTAATGAAAATGGCTCATTTTAAATTTTTTTTTTGGTGTAATCTAATAATTTCAAGTGGCATCCGTGGTGGTAATTGACAATTCATTGGCATCAAGTCGTGTGAAGTGTTTTCGTAAGACTCATTTTCACTAACTAAATCTACATCTTTCTTCAGTTGACTGGTCATTCCTACATTTATTCACCGACATTGATGCTGCAGTCAAACCCTTTACACGGCCTTTGATACACATGTTCCAGCGGTTAAAGGTACATCCTTATCTAAGCCTCCTTGGTTCACGCCGCACTTGTCGTACCTAAAAAACAAGAAATCCAGTCGATAGACTTTGCTCTTTACTCTTCTGCTCGTTCTGAATTAACTGGGTGTTAACTATTCTTTCTGTTGCTCATAACTTGGGTATCGTTTATCCAATCTTTATCATTCGTTAAGCAAATCGATAAATAACATTGATTACTAAATATCTCTAGAAAGTAGGAAACATCTATCTACGAAACTGTGGAAGATATGAGGTTTTTTCCAAATTGCGGGGGCGTTAGGGGGCGTGGCAAAAATTTAAAATAAACTTGATCTGCCTGCAAGTATTAGAAGTATATGTCCCATATATGTCAAACCTCTATCTCTTACACTAAAAAAAAAAATCCGGAATTTCCGGGATTTCCTAGATCAATTCATGCCGAAATGGTAATAAAAATGGGTGGATCCTGGAATGGCATAAATCATTCCCCACAGCAACAATTTAAGTACGGGTAGCTTTTTAAATTTTGATCCCGCTTTTAGCCTGGCCGAACTTAAACTCATCCTCCTTTTCGAACATAACTTAGTCCCATAAGAGATAATATTCTAGTTCGGTAGAGATAGATTTGTGCCCTATATCCGAACTCATCTATGTTCCATAGGTGATAATTTTCTAGTTCGGTTGAGATTGATTTTTTTTTATTTATATACTTTCTGATATTTTCTTACAGCCAATGTAGAAATTGTTTTTGCATTTAAGAAAATAGAATAATTTTGTAATAAATATTAAATATATAAATATTTTCCGCTATAATACTCGTTCTCGCTTAGCCAGTTAGCCACTTTTGATTGGGCAGAAATCGAATCGTCTTCATTGGCAAGCTGCAAGTAGAAAAAATTTAAAGATTAAGCTGATAACTATAAATGTCTAGATTAATACTTTAGATAACTAAAAATATCTAGAAGTTTCGAACAATTGTGGCATGCGGAGTGGCAAAACACAAAAACATTCTTGATCTGGTTACACAAATTTAAATCTACTTACTTCAGTCTGATTCCACCAGAACAGCTTCTGTCTAAGGTCCATACGAGGGCCTAAATCAGGGATCGCTTCTTTAAGGTCTTCAGCAGTCAAAAGCATTAAGAGCTCGAACTTAATACCCGCATTTGTAAATAATGGAAATAATGTGATGAATGTAATGAAAAATAAACAAAATACTTAATAAACTTGCACTTAAGTATTTTGTGTATACATGCTAACGTTAGTTTGGTGTTTAGTGCGTGCGTCTGATTTTCGGCTTGGGTGTGAAGACATACATACATACATATGTATAACCCGTTGTCGAAGCAATGCCTTGAATTTACATATGTATGTACGTGTGTCTATGCAAGCAAACACACACATACACCGCCGCAGTAATTACAACACTTTACACAATACACTTTATACTCACCTGCCAAATTCTGCACGATATGGTGCAAGTTGTTGCTTTCTCAAGATGTTGATTTTTCACGTCATATCTCAGCCAGTTTTGTAGATAGCTGGTTTGTACCTTCTAGAGATATTTAGTTATCTAGATTATTTATCGGTTTGCCGAAGGAATGATAAAGATCGAATGAACTATACCAAAAGTCAGTTCTAATCAAAGCTCACTTTTGAAATGGTTACAGTGCCATCCATTCATCAGTTTTGAAATGATCACAGTAGTGGCGCCCTCCATTGGTTAGTTTTGAAAATCAAGTTGTGGCGCCATCTCTATTGGTCAAGTTATGATTAAAAGAAAGTTCGTAGCCGTAGCGCAGCAGCAGCGCTGCTTCTGCAGGTACAGAGTATATTACAGTAGGGCTTGAGCAACTTTCTTACTTGTTATTCGTAAAGATTATGCTCAGAAAATATAATTTTTTTTGTATGTAGGCACTTTTTGTACGAGTTTTTCCAACTCTCCGCTCACGCTAGAACACAACATTAAAAAGGAAGTCTTTTAAAGAGCCCCCCCTTTATTTAGTTGACTCTTTGAATAGCTCACATATCATTAGCATTGTGCTGCTTGCCTAACCAAAGCCATTTAACATTCTGCTTCATATTTTTCTGTCTTTGATGTGTGCTGAGCCGAGTGAAAATATGTTTTAATAGTTATTTACAAACATTGAATGTCAGAAAGTCAAATTTCATTAGCTTTTCCAAGTTAGCTTAACCAATTCTCGTTGATTCTGACTAAACCAGTCCAAATCTAAAGATTATATCGAATAACTTTCATTGGAACATTTGGTGGGAAAATAATTTTTAGTTAAGGAAAAGTGAAAGCTATAACCTTTTTAGATGTTTTTTAGTCGCAAGTGGATCATCCATAAATTCTTAGTTTAAACAAATTATTTCAATTTTTCCACAGTTTAAGATTACTCAACCAATCTGAGATGAATTTTATAACCACAAATTTCTGGTTTCACTTCCAAAAAACACTTAAATATTTTCATCTGAATTCCCAAGTGTTATTTATGAATTTTACAAGTGTGAGACATTTCCCTTTCAATTTGTTTTTCCTGCTGCTCACTTATGCTTGTAAACTCAATCTCAATAAATCACATACAATTATGCAAGCAAGGCAAGCATCCTTAAGGAATTTTCACACTTTCACACATTGCCACAAAAGGCAAAACTTCCTTCGTCCGTGTTGCTGCTGCTGCCTATCTTGACCAGGAAAGCCACAAGTGTATTATGGTCGTATAAATCTCTCAATTGCTTTCTTATGCATTTTGAGCCAAATACAAGAGAAATTGAAAGGCTATTTACGGAAAATATTTTCTTTGCATTTATATCCGACCGAACTGATGGCCAAGGGACGCACACGCAAAGCGGGGGGTGGGGAGGGGTTTCTGGGGACAATGCTCCACATAAGTGAGCTAATAAATGTACAGAAAATTTCGACAGCAAACATTTACTTAAGCAAATGCCAGTTGAGAAAGGGAGTCAAAGATGTTTCGGCATCTCGTTTCTATAAGTGTGAGTGTGTGTGGCTGTGTGTGTGTGTGTGGCTGTGTGTGTGTTGGGTGTCAAGCCACAAACACCTTTTGCGTAAAATAAAGCAATCAAGCAAATAATGTTGCCACATTACACTATCAACAGCTTCCTGCTACACACACAGACAGCGGGGGGTTGGAAACTGCTTGGGCGCACACACAGAGAGGAAAATTCTTTAATAGCTCCCACACACACACACTCACACACACACACGACAAAATGGAAAATTGAAACAACCTTGAGGAATGCCGTAGCACACACACACACACACACACACACAGGCACAAGCGTCTAGCAAAATGTCTCGACTCCAACGCGACGCCCTGTGACCCACTCCCACTCAATACAACTTGACTTGAGCGACATCATGGCAGAGGAGAAACATTCTACGAAGGAGCTTGGTGTCCTTCTGCTTCACTCTGTGTGCACTTTCACTTTTGACTTGCCCAAAACTTCACATGCTGTGCCATATTTAACAAATTAACTGTAATTTCTCGAGAGCAGCAACAGCATCCAACAACTTGGGACCATCTCGCCCTATTAGACCAATGCAAATGTCTATGATTTTAACCCTTGTGGTCGGATAGATTTGGCGCTACAAATCACAAAAAACCAAGAAAGTTTCAAATAAGAATTGTAAAAAATTTTAATCTGCCTGTATTATATCTAGCATTTTTTAGAGGACAGCCGTGCTTTAAAGTCTATAACTTTACGGTTTTATCACAAATGCTCACAATATGTAAATTGGTAAATTTCTTAACTTTTTCGATATTGCAAAGTTTTTAAAGTCGAAACATCGTAAAAAAAAAATAAATACAAAAAAAAGCTTTTGAAATGGGGATTTTCTGATAGAATCGCTACTTCAGATCACAAAACGCTTTAAATAACACATTCGGTTTTTGAAGGCGGAAACATTTAACAGTTCCAATTTCGCATGATTTGAACGAAATCGAAAACAGGAACAGGATTATATATTATATAAGGCTGAAAATTGGTCAGAAATTCCTTTATGGGTAAAAGTGGGAACTAAGACGTTTGTATGGAAAAAAATTTAATTTAATTCCGATTGACTTGAAACTTGATTTGAAAAGCTGCCTTTACACTTTTCATATATCTCTAAATAGTAGGTTGTCAAACTTCTCTAAAAAGAATCGCTTATCAAATAGAACCCGTCCATCAAAAATGTCTAAATTTTCTAAATATTTAGAGATATTTGATATGCTATTACACTATCGTCAGAGTGTCTCTTAAGAGATATAGGACAAGTGTAAAGGCAGCTTTAGCAAAGTACTCGAAATAATTAAACACGTTTTTCCCCGACTTCATAAAATGCAACCCACAAGACTTGAAACTTGATTTCTTAGAATAGCTTGCAAAATAATTTGTTATGTAATTTTCTGTTGCTGGAAAATCCGCCATCAGGGCACATTGGGCCAGAAAAATGTATTTAGACAATTGCAATTTGGCACATTTGATAGACATCAAGTGTATAATAATTGGGCAATCCGATCACGCCCACCCTTACCACCCACATTAGATTAAGGCCCTCTTCTGGTGTAGGCGGCTGAATTTTACCTGGTTTTTATACCCTTGCAAAGGGTATTATAATTTTGCCCAGAAGTTTGCAACGCATTGAAATATTCATTTCCGATCCCATAATCTATATATATTCTTGATCAACGAGCTGAGTCGATTGAGCTTTGTCCGTCTGTCTGTCTGACTGTCCGTCTGTCTGTCCGTCTGTTTCTACGCAAACTAGTCTCTCAGTTTTAAGGCTATCGACCTGAAATTTTGCACAGAGTCTTTTGTTTACTGCACTCTGCCTATATGTCGGAACCGACCGGATCGGATGACCATATCTTATAGCTATCATAGGAACCATCGGTCTGAAAATGGGTCTTAGTCAGGACTTAATCCTGAAACGAATTTCGGTTCCGGTACCGGTAAGTACCGAAATGGATGATTCGGTTAAAGGTTCTATTTCGGTTTTCAACTAATTTCGGTTTTCGGTTTCGATACGGTACCCGGATTTTTACTTCGGTATACCGGTACGTACCGGTATTAGTAGTACTTATTTTTATTATTGAAAAAATTAAATTCTGAGATAAAGCTAATCCATTTTATTCCTGTGTAATAAAACGAGTCAAAATTCAATTCAATTGTGGTTGAGTCCATACAACATCTTAGCAGATTCATTATAAATTTTACGCCAGAGAATAGCCATTCCACGCTAACTTGCGTAGCTGGAACAGAAAGCAAGACTTTTGATATCACATACCATTGTGGGAACTTTGTGGATGATTTTCACAACCAGTTAAGAATGTTTTCATGGTTTTGAACACATTTAAGTATGAAAAAAGTGTTAATGGAATCCAGTAGCTTATTTGTTGATACAAATGATGTATTTTTATCACCTAGTTTCTTTTTCTGCAATATCATATGTGCCTCAACTTCGTCGACGCTTTTAGTTGAACTAGTATTATAACTGCCTTCATCATTAAGCAGTGCTTGATCAGCATCCTACGAAATTTGTGCATAAATATTTATTAAAAGAATGATACAAGTACAATTTTGTTGCTCAGTACTTAGCGTTACGTTATAACTAGGGTCCAAAAATATGCAACATAAAAAATTATTGTTTTCAAAAAGTGATTTCCCTAGCTTTCTTTGAGTTTTTTTGAACAAATTCCAATCCCTAAAACTAGATTTACGGCTTAAAGTTTAGTTGTGGCCACCTCAGCTGGCTCTAATATGCGTAATATTTCGCGAACTGTGTCCCACTCTTTCTGGTGCAGAAGAAAGTCGCTATCTGAAGCCGCAAAACTGGAGCAAATGTTGAAGATGTCTTCCGGAAGCAAATATTTTGGCATCCTGACCAAAACTACGATGCGCTCTGCAAAGGTAAAAAAAACCGAAACTGTAACGGTTTTCGGTTCTCAAAAAAAAATTTGTATCGGTTCCGGTTCCGGTACTTGATTAGAAACGGTTTATTTCGGTTAACGGTTCCGGTTCCGGTATTAAGCCCTGATCTTAGTAAAAAAAACTTTTTTGTTTTCAATGCTAGCGTCATAAAATTCGGCCATAATTAATATTATATGCTTTCAAACAGATTTGCAAATTTTGGTCAAAATCGGATGACTATATCTTATACCTGCCATAGGACCGATCGGTCGGAAAATGGGTCTTAGTGTAAAAAACTTTTTGGGTTTCAAGTCTGTGATTCTTAATATTAAACGCTTTCAAACTAATTTGAAAAAGTTGATCGACATCGGGTGACTATATCTTATGGTTGCCATAGAACTGATCGGTCGAAAATGGGTCTTAGTAAGAAAATTTGTTTGTTTTAATGTTAGAGTCCTTAAGCTCGCTGATAACGTTAATTAAATGTTTTCAAATAGATTCGCAAAATTTGGTCTAAATGACTATATCTTAAGGCTGCCATAGAACCGATCGGTCTTAGTGAGAAAAACTTTTTTGTTTTCAATTTTATCGTTCTTAAGCTCGGCGGTTGTTAATTTGATGTGTTTGAAATCAGATGTTTATCTGTCGGAAAATGGATTTTAGTTAGAAACAATTTTGATTTTTATGTAAGCGTTCTTAAACTCTGACATTTTAAAAACAGCATTTGCAAGAGTATAAAAACTTCGGCACAGACGAAGTTAGCTTGGCCTTTTCGTTTTTACATTAGTATAGGTACTTTAAATTTAGAACAGATATTTGATATTTAATTTTGGCACGACCTGGCACGTGTTTAACAAATTACTGAAAAGATTCTGTTAATATTTTAGTTCTATATTTTAAAGCATCCGTGACAAAACTGCCTAGTAAGTATCTCCCTATTTGTTCCGTTCAAAATGTACAGGTACTCTTCCACTTGCAGATCTTGTTTGGAAATGTAACAATCTGTACTCTCGTTGTATTGGACACCTGGCTTCAAAATGTTCGGTGTCTTCTCCTTCTGTAGTGTTGCAAAGCGGACACCGCTCGCTTTCGTTTTCAAGGTGTGTGAGCCATGCAACAGCCATACTATCCTGGAAATAGTTGTTTGAGGTCGTATGTCAGTTTGCCGTATATGGTCCTTGTGCGGCTTTGTCGAGCTGCGCTTATATAGGCTTGCCTAATAAGAGCTTCGATGCCGGCCAGAATATTTTTATGCTCAACAATAAGGAGATCTCCGTGTTGTATCGTGACGCAAGTTCTTGCCAGTTCTGAAAGAATTGTGCCTTATGTAGCAGTAAGTACGTTGGGACCACTTTTGGGTACCGAATATCTGGCATTCTGAGAGCTTTTTTGATGTATTCAAAGTGAAGGCGCAGGGTTTACAAAAAGAGTGACGACAGTCCACTTTCAAGAGAGTGGTTTGAAGGGCAGGGCAAAGATTTTTTTGATAAAGAATATCAGGCTTCATTTTATATCCTCATATGGCTGGCTTCCCCAGACTTGTGCTGCATAGCAGGTTATGGCCCTTGCCTGATACATCATGCATTTCACACTCGTGCTAACGTACTTGCCCTGAATTAAGCTCGACCATGTACTGTGAATGGCTACTCGAGTGTCTTTGAGCTTTTGTTGGAGGTGGGTGTCAACTATAAGACTATTTCCAGGTATTTAAAAGTCTTTATCACTTCTAACGGATCCCCGCTAACTTCCACCTTTTATTTGTAGCTTGTCGCCCGCTCCGTCTCGTATAATCATTACCTTTGACTTTTCTAAGTTGATGCTGAGGTTGCACATTTGGCATGATTACCATGTCGTCAGCATGCATGAGGATCTTAATTTATTGGCCTCTCAGCTTGACGCCACCTTCCCGGTAATTTGCTATGTCGTCGACAAAAAGAGCGAATACCCTTAACTTAGACACTAAATATATCCTTTATAGCCTTTGGAGTTTTTTTTAAAATTACTGCCAATATGCATAAATGTATCGATTTTTTATGGTCACGCTGTGTCTATGAATTGTAAAAGATGGACAAAGACAGACGCTATAAATAAAATGACAGACAGAGAAACAGAAAGAAAAACCCGTATAGACATTGTAAATAGTAAACCTTATGTAAATAGTAAAACCGTGTAAATGGTGTTGAAATAAAAGAGCGGAAACCTCTCGCTTACATCTTAAATATTTATCATAACTGCAAAGTTTGTATGACCGATCTTAAGCTGTATTTATTATCTTTAAGAAATTGGCGTGTTCTCGTTTCCGAATTTGATTGATCGATGGAACGATTAATGAATTCGAGTGAACCTTTAGGCGATCGAGAGCGTTGATTGAAAATAAATGCGAATTTGAAGTTAGCAGCCAATAAACACAGTCGGGCTTAGAAAGCGGGAACAGTTTACCAATTCGATTCCGCATGATTTGATAGAAATCGAAAGCGGGAACAGTTCTGACTTATACATTTTTTTTGCTCATAGCTTGTGTATCGTTCATCCGATGTTTATCATTTTTTCAGCAAATCGATAAATAATTTTGATTACTTGAAATCTCTAGAAGGTACGAACCATCTATCTTCAAAACTGAGGAAGATATGACGTTTTTTCCACATTGCGGGGGCGGGAGGGGGCGTGGCAAAAATTGAAAATAAACTCGATCGGCCTGTAAGTATAAGAAATATATGTTCCATACCATTCGTGATGTTTGTCTTCAAAATATGCTGTGACACCACAAGAAATTCCAATAAATTGACACATTTTCCTCAAAATAGCTCTAAACGATCTCTAACAAGACCTAGAAATAGTTGCAGTTTTCCTTATTGATGCATTTTCATCTGAAGACTCCAAATCAAGCTCCATTTGTGGTCGAAATACAATCGACTCAAAGCATGGGTCCACGCGGACACTTAGTGAAACGGAGCATTTGGAGAAAGCGACCATCATTGACAAATGGCAGCACATTGGTCCGCCAGTTGACTGATTTGGGCACACAGAACTTGGTTCCTCGCCGACAGCATGCAATTGCAGTTAGATTCTCCATAAGATCTTCCATCACTTCATAGACTGCATCACGGACCTGTCATACATAAACATTTTTGTCTAGTTCCAAAATTTACATTCTAAAATCTGTTTAAATTTCACTAAATCAAAAATATCCCCCAAGCTACTAATGGGTTAAGATATGGCAAAGTCAAAAAGCCAGCGCCAAGCCACTTGTCAAGATGGCTAACGGCAGAGTTGTTGTCTGAATGAGGCAGCAGCCAGCCAGCCAGCCAGCCAACCATCTGAGTCGAGCCGAGGCAGCCAGCCAGGATTTTGGGCTACAAGCAGCCGCAAATGCTTAACTTCAGACACACACACACACACAAACTGGCAGGAGGGAGGGAAGGAAGGAAGGAAGGAAGGAGAAGAAGAAGCAGAAGCAGAAGCAGGAAGACAGACATCAGTGGCAACCACAGCCGCATAGCTGCCAAGGACGAAAGGCAGCCAAAGCTCTCTCTCAAAGTTGTTTGTGGGTCGCAATTCAAGGCTGACCGAGACTCGACCCTTTTGCCTGGCACCGGCTCCGGCTCCGGCTCGGTCTCTAACAACTCTGCTGTGTGTTTTTTGGGGGTGGCGTCTCTGTCTCGCAAGATGAAAGCCACTTGCCATTCATGGCCGGGCAAGCGGTTGGCTTCCTGCATCTGCCAAGGGGTGGCCAACTCCTTTTGATGACCTTGAGCATTACAGTTATACGTTTGTCCTCCGACTGTGTTTTGGCTTTGCCCATACTTGAGCCTTGGCTGCAGTTTGCAGTTAAGGATGTTGAAAGGACTAAAGGACTCCGACAGCGAGCCCGAGACCGACGCCGAGACTAGACCGAGTTTTGCATCAAGTGTAAAGTGTAAAGTGATGTGTTAAGCTGTTAAGTGCCAAAGTAATTGTTTTCTTTCACCAACGAGAGCAACAACAACAACAGCCACAATTACAGATCTGACGTCGCTTTCACTGGCCCCTTGACCTTGAGAAGTGGTGTGTGTGTGTGTGTGTGTGTGTGTGTATGTGAGAGAGTGAATGAGTGGTGTTTGGGGTTACTTGTTGGCTGTTGTTTGGTTTTGTGTTTAATTTGGTAAATTATGTCTTTGGGTTTGGGAACTTAAGAATTAAATGGCCACTTGGATTTGGTTGGCTTATTAAGGAGGCTAAAACTCCATTTCTGCGTCTCCTAAGATTACCGAACTTGAGACAATTTATAAGACAGAAATACGTTTCAATTGTCATAGCCTGTCTTACAACTTCATGGGATAAGTTTCCCAAGTTCAAAAATACTCGGCATAAACACCAGAAGTCGCGCCCCTTTCGCAGATTGAAAGGTGAGAAAGGACCAGAATGAACAACAAAGCGCACAAATTTTAGACTTGTCTCTAAAATTCTTGAATCCGTTGTTAACTATAAGGTTTGTGTGTTGAACCTAGGTTCATAGCATCTTTATTTGTTAAAACCAGTTTGGTTGATGTTTTTAGTGCATTTCAACAAATCGCTTAAAAATGGAAACCTGCTCTGTATTGTTTTTGTTGAAAAGGACGCATTCAGTTTAACAAATAATTTGATACGTCTATTAATAGCTATTCATTTTAGTCGATTTACAATGGACCCTGTACCTTTCACTAATTACTCGTACAAAAATATGCGAGGTTTTGTATTGTACTACACAGTAAAATCTAAGTTTATCTGACACAAAGCACCTCTTTCACTTCCTTCACGACAAATATACATTTCTCAGTGTGACCATGGCCGAAGTGAATCAAGTTTTTCACACAGACGCGAGCCGAGCTTACGACTTTGTAAGTAGGTGAGCACAGAAAGGCAGGTAAATCCGCAGAAGCTTTCCGTGATCACCAACACAAGCACAATCTGTCCCCTCCAGTAAGCGTAAGGCTACAACTGAGAATGGAATTCACTCTGAATAAGGCCCGCTAGCTTGCCCATGACAAAATAAGATATTAACATACGAAAACTAAAACAACAACCCCCACAACTTTCAGTTGTCGCTTTGGACCAGCGGTGGGCAAGCCCTTGATCCCATTGCCTTCAGATTTTTTTCGGCAATTGGCTTCAGTCTGTCTCATTATAAACTGCGTCGCAATTAACTCGCTTCAGATTATGAACAACAACAAAGTCAATGCGAATCGAAGCACGGCGCCTACAAGAGGCGCCCACAGACAGCGCAACAGCTGCATAACGATTGTATAATCTGTAGTAGTAGTATTATTTATTATTTTGTAATTTGTGTTAACAAGGAAAGTGTACCTAGTGACTTTATGAATATCTTTAAAATAAGTAAATAATTATATGCTTCTGGGCATGGCATTTAAAGCCGTCAGCCCATATTTCCCTTGAGTAGTCCACAATACTCCATTTCCAGTTACTAAACTTGACTTCCCCGGTCGTCCCGAGATATCAAATCGTTCACCGGCAATGCACAGTGGTCGGGCTTGTATGGAGCCGCGGCCATAAATACTTCTAGATGTGCTATCGCTATGAAACTTTTACCAAAAATCTATAAAAATATTATAAATATATGTTACAAAAATTGGCCAGATCGTACCACTATATCCCATAGCTTTCATAGGAACGATTTTTTCAGTGGTCATAAATTCATTTCTTGTAATCATAACAGGCTGAAATTTTTATTGTAAGTTATTTACAAACTTGGACCTGTAATATAAAAGTGTGGGAGTGATTACTCACTCCACCCCCCACGCCCACCTTCCCAAAAAGTTATAACAAACAAAACGAACAATAATAAAAAATTATATAGTATTTAAATGGTTTCATCAAGTAACGAAAGAGTTGACTCTAGTAGAGTTGACTTTTCCTTATACTGAAGTGTTCTTTGTCCACTAATAAATGGATCAGAACTTAAAAGCAGTCTGTTAAATAAGTCTGCATTTGAGGAGATCCTTGAAATTTTGCGTGTATGTTGCAGTCGGAATTTTTTAATGTCCTTAATTCTTGCTTCAGCGGCTTCTTCTGAAAGCTCTCCAATCGAAAGCAAAGAATGTTTTATAATGTCAGGAGCATGAAGTAAAACTTTATGAACCGATGGGGGGAGATAAAACCAGGGGTACTTGTCAATCAGCTGCTTTGCGGTTTGAAGAGCATAGTCACCAAATTTTACTGGATTTATCTTGTAGCCCGAAGATAACGCTTGCAACAAAGTTGAGACTCTGATTATTAAGTCTTTTTCAATTCCCGTAATGTCGGCAGATATATCAGGATTATTAAAGAATTTTCTGGCTGTGTTGCCATCATTCGAAGTTCCACTTCCTCCAGCTCTTGGTTTATCTACTATTAGACCCATTTTGGCCCTGAACTCATTTTGGATAAATGTTTTTCGTAATGAAGTCTTATCTTTAGCCTCTTGTGATCGAATTTGCCATTTTTTTTCGTCTAATCTGTACGATAAGTGAATAAAATACTCAAAAAATCGAATATTCGCATGAAGTGGTGAAAGGCCAAACTCAATTCGCTCCTCACGAACTTCTTTTTTTTAACAAATATCTAGATTATTCATTTCTGTAGGCTTGGCATTACATATATAGCATTTTGTGGATGTTGTATCACTTAATGCATTACAAACTTTACCATCAACCATGGTCAGTTGCAAAGAGTGCTCGATTTCAATTGTTCGATTTTGTATTGCTACCATGCTACAAGTAAGTTTAAGTAATTTTGTTTTCGAAATACGCCTCTTCGTCAATGCAAAGCTTTTTTAAAATTGAGGTTAGGTTACCTTTTCGTATATTGCAAGCTGCACGGCACCTTACGGCACTTGAATTAAACTTTCTTATATTCTTAAAATGCTGAAGAATATTATAGAAAAAGATTTGTTCATCCCCAATAATCCCTTCACAACTAAAACTCTAACCAAACACAGAAAAGACAAACTAAGAACGTTCACAATTATGTACTAAATACAATAATGATTTACACAAAACACAACATATACTACATATACTTTTTGTTTTAAAAAGAAAGTTAATACCTTTATTTAAAATATTAATCACTTCCATTGCACAAACACTTGAACACTTGTTTTAAATAAGTTTAACAAATTTTTTACGGAGAGCTTCGCTTGCACGTTGCTTACGCTGCAATACCCAATGAATATCATGCTCTCTCTTTCGATGCTATTCTTGAAGAGGACAGATAGAGCAAAACAAAAAAATGAATAAATTCAAATAGCTAGACCAATTATAAATAAGAATTGGTACATTTAAAGTCAACATTTTTACTTTGTTTTTTTTATTTTTGGCCTATGGGAGCGACCACTGTGCAATGGTGCGTTAGCGGATCACTCGTAGGAAATAAATTTACATTAATTGACATTGACAATAATTTAAAAATTAGCATTAAAATACATTGATTGTGATTATTATTTATGCATTAATTAACATTAAACATTGAATTCATTTATTAACATTTTACGATACATTATAATATTTTCTACAAATAAACTTAAGGTCACCCATCCTTTTTCTACATTTAGAGCTCCAACTAAATCTGCATCACTCATAATTTTAACTCCAAAAGATCTTTGTCTAAACTGCCCAAGCACTGGACATCTTCCTAACGTATGTTTTATTTCCTCCTCCTTTTGTTTGTTGCACAGACTGCATCTTTTATAGAGTCCGACTACATTCCTTCGATTTGCATTTAGCCATAACATATCTGCTCTTGCCTTGATGATCCATGTTATCTGCTTTCGGGAAAGTGATGATTAAGTTCTTTATAGAATCTTGACTGGCTCATTTTTGCACTTGCATAGTATTTCTGAATAGTTTGCAGTTTAAGTTTAATAAATAGGTCGTCAAGCTTATTGCACCATTCGATATACGAGTCAGATTCATTGCACAAATTTATCTCACAGGCATATAATTTATCATTGAGCTCTTTGCTCTAATCTATATTTTTTTTTCTAAAATTTTCCTTGACAGAATATGCGGTAACCGTTGACTTCTATAATCAAACAATGTTCGTGTTATATACTTTAAGTGCAAGTTAAAGGTATAAAAGTGCCCATCCTCTAATCCCGTCTCTATTGCAAATTCGGTGTTTGCGTTGGTAATTGGAGAACTCTCTTTACGAAGTATCTATGAAGACTATCAACTTCCTCGAAGCAGGAGTAGCCCCATACCTGCGCTCCATATGCTTGTACCGGCCTACATGCCGCTCGGTATAGATTCCACTTGTCGGTAAGGGATATGTCTGATCGCTCAGTAAAAGAGCCCCACGTGATATTTCAGCTCCTTTTTGCTTCACCATTTCGACTTATGACATGATTTTTAAAGGACATTCCTGGTGTCAAAGTAACACCTAAGTATTTATACTGGCAAGTCACGTCCAACTCTGTGCCCTTATATAGCCAGGATTCATTCGCTGCGCGCCTTCCACTTTTTTTAAAAATCATAATTTGAGACTTCTTCAGATTCACCTCCATTCCCCACGTTTCACAATAACATTCCAGTCTTGATATCATCTTTTGAAGTGTGGTGACATTATCCGACTATATGACTATATCATCCGCGTATAGAAGAAGCCGTATATTAAGATCATCTATCCACAGGCCACTTTCAAGGTCCTCGTGTAAGTCGTTTAAATATAGCGCGAACAACAGGGGTGATAGAAGGCATCCCTGTTTAACTCCGCTGCTCGTACTAAAGACTTGAGACATATTCTTTCTTGTTTAATCTGTTGCTGTTGTTGGGTGCTTTAGACACCAAACACGAACCTAGGAATAATTTTATTCTTCGCTAATTCAGAAAAAATGTACTTACATTGAAACAGTCTAAGGACCGACTTCACTTCTTCCAGATAGCTGCTATCCTAGCATTCCATGTAAATGTCATCGTACATTTCAATAAATATTTAGTTACGCCAATGATACATATATCAACTTGCCTCTTTTAAAACTGCTATAAAAATTTTCGGTGGAAATCTAGTTGTCCTCCCATAAATTTAAATCTTGATTTGCAGGCTTAACAGGCTATAGCTTTGCTTATGGTCCTGACAAAAATGCAACAAAATTTCCATAAATAGAGAAAATGTTTAACTATATGATAAGACGGTTCCAATAAATGTCCGAAAAAAACAATGACTTGTAGCAGATGGTTTAGTTTGACAAAATTGCTATAAATCAAGTAAAATTTCACTTTGAAGGTCAATTTCGACTCCATTGCCATTACTAAAATCGCGAGTTTGATTTTTCCCAGTGGCAATGATATGTATGCTTCATAATATCAGCAATTAATGCTTAGTGTGGCCTACAAAAATTCTAGAACGTTAAAAAAGTCGGAAAATTAGTTTTTTGCCAATATCTTAGGAACGGAAATTTGACCTGCCAACTTGTATTCAGCATGGGTAGATATGCAGGAATTAGTTAAAGATGCTCGGGATACTCATAAATGGTCTCAATTTGCCGAACTGTGTTATACTCAGGGCTTAATCCCGAAACGAATTTCGGTTCCGGTACCGGTTCCGGTACGTCCCGAAATGAATGTTTAAATTAAAGGTTTTATTTCGGTTTTCAATTAGTTTCGGTTTTCGGTTTCGATACGGTACCCGGATTTTTACTTCGGTATACCGGTGCGTACCGGTATAAGTACTAGTACTAGTACGGTATAACTACTAGAGTATATGAAGTTTGTGCAAAAGTATGTAACAGGGAGAAGGAATCGTTTCCGACCCTATAAAGTATTTATATTCTTGATCAGCATCAACAGCCGAGTCGATATAGCCATGTCCGTCTGTCCGTCTGTCTGTCTGTCTGTCTGTCTGTCTGTCCGTCTGTCCGTCCGTCCGTATGAACGAAGAGATCTCAGAGATGGTAAGAGATAGAGGTTTGACATGTATGGGACATATATTTCTTATACTTGCAGGCAGATCAAGTTTATTTTCAATTTTTGCCACGCCCCCTTGCGCCCCCGCAATTGGGAAAAAACGTCATATCTCCTAGATGGTTCGTACTTTCTAGAGTATGTGGTCTCAATATCATAATTATCATTATTTAACAAGCCACAAAAATTAATTTGTAAATTTCCTGCAATCGTAGTAAGTCATGAACCAGCATCATTTGTATTAAGCTTAATAAATAGAAAGTAATTTCAGTGTCTGTTCAGCTGCCTTCGGGTGAACAGCGAAATTGAAATATTTATTATTCTTATTATTGATACTTAACTTTTGAATTTTTTTTTACTTTTAATTGTGAACTCGTGATATGCAAATCAGTAATTTCATCGCCTGATCACACTTTAGCTTATCCTTGCGTGGCATTTTTTTGCCTCTAAATTCAACAGGTTCTCCTTATGCGACAGCCAATAACATTGCTTTAGCATTGCTCCAGACAATGTTGCTTGACAGGCGGTAGCTTCTGACCGTGAGCATAAAAATGTCTTATAGCCCATTTCCACTGGCATCATTTCTTATTTTCATTTAATATTTTTCTATTTCCATTGAGAAACCATTTTTCTGACACGTTGACAAAAACAGCTTCTTTGTTTGTTTTAAATAACAGGCGTCACTCTCAAACTCAGGTGGACTTTTTGGAATATTTAGCAATAAAGAAATGACATACCCGTCAGGAAAGCAATTTCTCGGGGCGACCGCATTGCCATCGCCCTGAACTATCAGCAGAAAGCTAAATACACAACTTATTTTAACTAATTTATTTTTTTATATTTTGCGTCTATTTTTTTAACTTTTTTCTTTATAATTTTGTCATCAAATTAGAAATTGACAAAGAAAGGCAAAATGCGTCTTCTTTTTAATATTTTTCTATATCTTTTTGTCATCATTTTCAGAAATTGACAAAGAAAGGCAAAATGCGGCTACTTTTTAACTTATTTCTTTATATTTTTGTCATCATTTTTAGAAATTGACAAAGGCAAAATGAAGTGTCTAATCGTATGGAAGATGTGATATAATTTTCTTCATTTCTTGTCATTTCTTGAAATGAAGTTTCATTTCTTTGGGGAAATGGTCTAATAGATCTATAATAAACGATTCAAAACCCTATTCCCAGGCAGTTTCATATATTAATGGACGACTTGAAATTCTAGAAACGTGTAAATAAACTGGCATAGGGGTGGTCCTTATCTGTGAATTGCCCTGTCTTTGGGTACCTGATCCTTCCATCTTAGTTACTCTTCCTACAAAATCAGCCGCCTTCAATGGTACGCCTTTTTGTATACAGGAGCTGCTTCATCTATCCGGGTGACATGTCCTATCCAGCGCAGCCGCTGTTGCTTTATGCGCTTGACCAGACTGGTTCCCCCCCCCCCTAGAGCTCATACACAGAAAATATATTGATATGATTTGGGACTTAATTTTATATGTTTACATATCAATAAAAAACCCATATATCGCACTTGACATTGACCTATCCGAAAATATCAAAGTGAAATTTTCGAACATTTCAAAGTAATATTTTTCAAGATCAAATATATATTTTCCAATTTTATTATTAAGCAAAGAACAAAATGAATTGGAAATGACACTATTTATTTTTTACCTAAGTACTATTATAAAATGTTTTATTGAAACAGAAAAGGAACGAACCAGAACTGTATGCTCTCTTTAAAACTGCTCGTAACTCGAAAACGAAATGGTGGAATAACGGTATTTTTTGCATATTATCTTTGTGCAAGCATTCTTCGCTCTTTCTGGTATATTCCAAGTTTTGGAATAGAACCGTTATAAAGTTGTTTGCACTTTATGTGAGCATTCGCAAAAATTCAATGGAATTTTTGCGCCACTTGAATAGAACATGCATTTTATTTGGTCGGTATCGTTGACACGTGCACACAAATTTTGGTTGACTTAAACTTTTTGCTTCAATTGAAGTGTATATAAAATTTTAAAAAATTAAAATGGGGCGTGGCACTTCATTATCTGAGTCGGAGAAAGCAAAAATCCAAGCTTACAAGGATTCTGTCCTTTCTATTGCCAAAATAACAAAAAAAGTGGACAGGAGCCGTCACGCCATAACAAATTTTTTAAATATTTGAAGCTAATTATGGAAAAAACATGAAGGGCCGCACCCACAGTGTGCTTACCATCGCGGACAAGCGACTTGAAGAGAAGCTTTCAATTCGCACGACTCTTTGGCCAAGATAAGGGAAAAATGCAACGTTAAAGCAAGTTTAACAACCATGCGTCGTGTTATTAATAATGCTACACACCTGAAGAGACTAAAAATCAAGAAGAAGCCACCTCTTAACCCGGCTCGGAAGTTACAACGCCTTGATTTCGCGCGCGCACATGTCACCTGGACTTCGGAGTGGCAACGTGTTGTCTTTTCGGACGAAATAAAGTTTAATTTGGAGGGCCCCGATGGCTACAGCTACTATTTTCATGATCTTCGAAAAGAACCACGCCATCTTGATAAGTTGCACAGCAGTGCTGGAGGTATTATGGTATGTGGGGGGCCATTTCCTATTATGGCACCTGTGAGCTTACATTTATTCCAACCACCATGAATGCGTTGTGTTATAATGGTATATTGAAAGAGGCCTTTCCACACTTCCAAACTCTTTTTGCAAATCTAAAATGGATTTATCAACATGATAATGCCCCTATACATACGGCCCGGATTGTTAAATCGTATATAGAGAGCCAAAACGTGGAGTTACCGGACTTGAATATCATTGAGAATGTGTGGGGATGGCTAACACGTGAAGTATATGGATCAGGTCAGCAATATTCGAGCGTTCCCGAACTAATTGCAGCTATCAAATTAGCATGGGGCTCGATATCGTTGAATTATTTGGGAAAATTGTATGCATCCCTTCCAGACCGAATGTGTGAGAGTTTTGTGTGTGAGATGTTTTGGAGAAAAAAGGAGGCTCAACTATTAAAAACTTTTTATACCCTTGCAAAGGGTATTATAATTTTGCCCAGAAGTTTGCAACGCATAGAAATATTCATTTCCGACCCCATAAACTATATATATTCTTGATCAGGGCGACGAGCTGAGTCGAATGAGCTTTGTCCGTCCGTCTGTCTGTCTGTCCGTCTGTCTGTCCGTCTGTCTGTCTGTCCGTCTGTCTGTCCGTCTGTTTCTACGCAAACTAGTCTCTCAGTTTTAAGGCTATCGAGCTAAAATTTTGCACAGAGTCTTCTTTTTACTGCACGCTGCTAATATGTCGGAACCGACCGGATCGGATGACTATATCTTATAGCTGCCATAGGAACCATCGGTCGGAAAATGGGTTTTAGTGAGAAAAACTTTTTTGTTTTTTATGTTAACTTTCTTAAACTAGTTCATTAATAATATTATATGCTTTCAAACAGATTTGCAAACTTTGGTCAGAATCGGATGACTATATCTTATAGCTGTCAGAAGACCGATCGGTCGGAAAATGGGTCTTAGGGAAAATAACTTTTTTGTTTTCAAGTAAATCGTTCTTAAGGTCGGCGATTCTTAATATTACACGCTTTCAAACTAATTTGAAAAAGTTGATCGGCATCGGGTGACTATATCTTATGGTTGCCATAGGACCGATCGGTCGAAAATAGTTCTTAGTAAGAAATTTTTTTTTATTTATAATGTTATCGACTTTAAACTCACTGATTACTTATTCTGTATGCTTTCAAATATATTCGCGAATTTGGTCGAAATCGGATGACTATATCTAAAGGCTGCCATAAGACCGATCGGTCGGAAAATGAGTCTTAGTGAGAATAACTTTTTTGTTTTCCATTTTATCGTTCTTAAACTCAGCGATTTTTTTATTTTTATATGTTTTCGAAAAGATTCGCGAAATTTGGTCAAAATCAGATGTTGTCGGAAAATGGGCTTTAGTTAGAAAAATTTCTGATTTTTATGTAAGCGTTCTTAAACTCTGACATTTCAAAAACAGCATTTGCAAGGGTAAAAAACTTCGGCACAGACGAAGTTAGCTTGGCCTTCTCGTTTTAAAATAAAGTTTCATTTGCTTCGACAATTGTTCTGTCCTGGAATTTTTTTCTGATTTGGCTATTCGACCACTTCTAATTTTGACCAAAAGGCTACGAAAATAGAAAAAAAAATTGATTGAACATTTAAAATACTTAAATTTGACTCTTAGTTCCTTCACTGAAATTATTATATTTGTAGAAAAGCGATTCTTAAGTCGAAAGAATAAAAATAGTTTTCTTGGATTTTTTTATATTTTCCTAGGCGATTAAAAATGAAATTTCTTGCATTTTCGAGCAAAAAATCGATTTTTTTGAAATATTTTTGGTCTTTGTACTTAAACTTCAAAGCCGATTTGAAAACAATGTTCTACGTTATTATTGACAATTTAATGACCTTTTGATTCATATCTTGCTTGACACCAACTGACCATTATGAATTGAGATATGGCATAAAACGTAAGTGCACCTACCGAAAAAATGGAAAAAATTCTAATTTAAAAAACGTTGCCGTGAAAAATTTTTGAAATTGATTTTTGAGATTACCAATCCAAACTACACTTAAAAATAGTTTCAGTAGAAATGGGTAATTAAATTTTTTTTTCTGTAATCTAGTGTTAGTGGTTCAGTTGGATGAGGTTCGGTTCAGAAGCGGATTGTAACTATATAATTTTGTTCTTTCCTGTTTCCTTTTTCCAAATGTTATTCAACGGGTATACATACCCAGTAAACACTCTGTTTCAAATGTAGATTGCAAGTCTGCAGACGATAATAGCGGAAGATTCTTCAAATGGTACTTCAATCCCTTTTAGCCTCCCAAGAAAAAGAAACGCAATTTGAATTAATTTTTTTTTTTTTTTTACATTTAATTGTTTCACTTTTATTTTGCATTCAGTTTGTTGTATAATTTATGTTTTTGTTTTTTTTTTTGTGTTTTTAAACTAAAATCAAAAATGTGTTTTTTTAATATTTTTGCATTATTCTTTTGGATAATTCACTCACAAAGAACATACAAATACATATGCATTATATTTATATTTAAATATATATGTGTGTGTGTGTTTGTTTGTGTGTGTGTGTGGGGGTGCTCACTGGAACTCGGTGTCTGTGTGTGTGTGTGTGTGTGTACATAAAATTAGCACAATTATAATATTATATGCAAAAGCATTTGCATTATTTGCTTTATTAATTTACGATATTACAATAGAAGTGGTTGTTGTTGTTGTTGTTGTGCGAAGTGAAAATCTAATATTAAGTCGTAGCCTAAAGCTATGGAAATTTGTACATTATTTACAATTACATTTGGAAATACATTTAATTTATGCATGTATGTATGTATGTATGTATGTATGTATGTATTTATTGTATATATATGTAGATATAAATTGTGGTTTATAATAGTATTTTTTTATTTCTAGAACTAGAACATTAAGTGTGATGCAAAGTGAATGCGCATGTGTGTGTGTGTGAGTGTGTTTAACTAAGGTTAAAACTACATTTAAGAAATGCACAAGTCTCTCTCTAATGGTAAATTTTCATTTTGCTTACGACATTTTGGCAAAAAAAAGGCATTTAAAAGATTTTTCATAAAAATTGAAAAAAAATAAATAAACGATTTAGACGAGATCCTATCCTTACAGGAAAGTTTCGAAGTATGCATGTGTGTGTGTGTGTCTGGGGGAAGGGGAGGAAGTGGGGGGAAGATGTCTATTAAGCCTACTTGTAATACTTTAATACCTCTCACTTTCTCTTTTTAAGAACTAATCCTAGCCTAGGCATAAAAACCAGTTTAGCAACTTGAACTAAGCACCTAAACACATCTAAAAGGCTAACACTAAAAAACGTTGGGGTTAAAATAGCAGTCCAAAAACGTATTTACCGTTAGGTTCTTCACAAGAACCCAAACTCGCTCTCTCTCTCTCTTTCTTTCTCCAACTGGATTTAATCCTCATGCGGCAGCTCGGTGGCCTGTTGCTGCTCCAATTTGATTTTCATTAATGGCGATTCTCTTACACCCGCTGGTGCATAAGCCGCCGCCGCAGCTGCTGCTGCAGCCGCTGCACCTGCATCCGAATTGGCAAACAATTCACTCATATCCTGACCCGGAAAGAAATCCTCAAAACGTGGACTTTTGTTCACCGACTTTTGCAACAAACCATTGGCAATCGCCTCGAAATCTATGCCCGCGGGCAAACTTTCCAAAAACCGTTTGTTATAGGCATAATTCGGATGCTCCTTGGCATGCTTGGTGGCATAGTGCGAGGAGTATGGCGAGGCAGCTCCCGGCCGACTCGCTCCCACCGCTTTGCTGCCACCCACCGATGAGTTGGAACCGCGTGACTGATTACCATATTGACGCGCCTGCATAGCCTCTTTCAGTTCACGATCTCGGGACATTTCGCGCTCCCTAGACAACTCACGCGCATAGCTGGCCGCACTGGGATGAACTGCAGCGCCGGCACCACCTACAGCGCCACTACCATTACCACCACCACCACCAGTGGCACCGCTTCGCTGATGTCCCGGTTGTGTGGGCATTACATTCAATCCCGGCAAACCCATCAAACCCAAGGCGCTTAGATCGGGTAAATTTTCCGAACCGCGTCGCTCGCCCTGCTGATGCTTAGCTGCTGCCACCGCTGCTGCCGCCGATACTTGATCCTCAATTTCTGAACGCTGTAAATAGGCTGGCGACTTGTACATGTTCATGGACTGGCCATGTGGTGACTGTTGCTGCTGTTGTGACAGTATCTGACGGCGCAGGGACTCGGTCATGGAGCTCAAAGGACTACCCGCATCTGGCGGTGCCAAAGCAGCATTTTGAGCAGCCATTTTGGCAGCAGCATTATGATAGCCATTGGCAGCAGCTGCCGAATTAGAGCCACCACCAATATAATTCTGTAAAGAAATGGGCCAAGAGAAAGGGGAGGGGAAGAAAATAAATGATTAATTTCAAAATTGTCAAATATGTAGGGGAGATAAGGAGCAAGTCTCCGAAATATAGATAAAGTGAAACAAAAAAATCTCAAAATAAAACGAGAAAGCCAAGCAAACTTGAAAAAGCTCGCTTCAACGGTTATCGATTTCGACCAAATTGCGCAGATCAGTTAAAAAACATATACACTGCTCGCCACTTGAATAGGACACCTCTAAAGTCGATTTTCTATAGTTAATTGTTGGTAAACCAAGCCATCTAGGAAAATAATTTCTGTTTTCTTATAAAGTTTATTTAAATGTAGTAATTAGACGAAAATTACAAAATTATTCAAAAGTTGTAAGTATACAAAAAACATTGTTAACCAATAAGTAACAAATTTTGGAGTCTTCATTTTGCACCACTTGAATAGGAGGACACTTTATCTAAAAACCATTTAAGAATATTTCAATCCTTTTCAAATAATGTTACTTAAATAAGAAATTACTAACATGTTTTTAATAGTGTGTTGAGCCTCCTTTTTTCTCCAAAACCTCACACATTCGGTCTGGAAGGGATGCATACAATTTTCCCAAATAATTCAACGATATCGAGCCCCATGCTAATTTGATAGCTGCCATTAGTTCGGGAACGCTCGAATATTGCTGACCTGATCCATATACTTCACGTGTTAGCCATCCCCACACATTCTCAATGATATTCAAGTCCGGTGAATAGGGTGGCCAGTTTAATAACTCCACGTTTTGGCTCGCTATATACGATTTAACAATCCGGGCCGTATGTATAGGGGCATTATCATGTTGATAAATCCATTTTAGATTTGCAAAAAGACACTTCCAAACGAAGTGTGGAAAGGCCTCTTTCAATATACCATTATAACACAACGCATTCATGGTGGTTGGAATAAATTTAAACTCACAGGTGCCATAATAGGAAATGGCCCCCCATACCATAATACCTCCAGCACTGCTATGCAACTTATCAAGTTGGTGTGGTTCTTTTCGAAGATCATGAAAATAGTAGCTGTAGCCATCGGGGCCCTCCAAATTAAACTTTTTTTCGTCCGAAAAGACAACACGTTGCCACTCCGAAGTCCAGGTGACATGTGCGCGCGCGAAATCAAGGCGTTGTAACTTCCGTGCCGGGTTAAGAGGTGGCTTCTTCTTGATTTTTAGTCTCTTCAGGTGTGCAGCATTATTAATAACACGACGCATGGTTGTCAAACTTGCTTTAACGTTGCATTTTTCCCTTATCTTGGCCAAAGAGTCGTGCGAATTGGAAGCTTCTCTTAATATAAGTCGCTTGTCCGCGATGGTAAGCACACTGTGGGTGCGGCCCTTCATGTTTTTACCATAATTAGCCTCATTATTTAAAAAATTTGTTATGGCGTGGCGGCTCCTGTCGACTTTTTTTTGCTATTTTTGCAATAGAAAGGCTAGAATCCTTGTAAGCTTGGATTTTTTCTTTCTCCGACTCAGATAATGAAGTGCCACGCCCCATTTTAATTTTTTTTAATTTTATATACACTTCAATTAAAGCAAAAAGTTTAAGTAAACCAAAATTTGTGTGCACGTATCAACGATACCGACCAAATAAAATGCACGTTCTATTCAAGTGGCGCAAAAATTCCATTGAATTTTTGCGAATGCTCACATAAACTGCAAACAACTTTATAACGGTTCTATTCCAAAACTTGAAATATACCAGAAAAAGCGAAGAATGCTTGCACAAAGATAATATGCAAAAAGTACCGTTATTCTACGATTTCGTTTTCGAGTTACGAGCAGTTTTAAAGAGAGCATACAGGGTGTCCTATTCAAGTGGCGAGCAGTGTATGTGTAGTATGGAGAAATTTTTTATTATTAACCTATCAAATTAAATACAGAAAATATTAGTTTTTGGTAATTGCTTAACGCCTAAAAACCATATTTATTTAATTATGTAAATTGTACATATAGTACATAAGCCCACCGCCTACCACACGAATAAAACAAATAACATTTTTTGCTGACACTTTTTGTGTTTTGCTCATTTCAAGACAGTTTTTGCGTGAGCGCTCGCTCACAAGTGTTGCTCTCAGTTGTTATTGACAGACCTTCTCGTTTGTTTTGATCAACCGAAAATGCTCAACATAAAACACATGAGGAGGGAACAAGTGAGTGAGAGACCGAGTCGTCTTTGTTTTTTCTGTTTTGTCAGTGGGCTGATCGCACTGAAAAAGGGTAGAGGGTTATTTGCGAGCTCTGCTTTTAACCCGTTTTTCTGATCAGTTTCGACTAATTTTCGAGTCATTTGCGAATCTTTTTCGAGTCGTTTTTAAATGAATCACATTTTTAGCAAATGCATGAGTATAAATGAGTATTTAATCATAAAATGGTCTCGAAAGAGCCCAAGGTGAGGAATCACGTCATGATCTTCCAAATGCTAGGTGGGTTGGGAATCCCAAAGGCAAGTTTATAGCAAAAATCCGACAACAGAAGCAATCGCCAAATCACAGAAGTGCTTATAACTTTAAACTTCCAAACTTGAAGCATCGAGCAAAAATGCAGATTCTATATATTAATACGCTAAGCAAAAAACCATACAAATGTTCGTCTCCCTTTTTAACATAGTAAAACCAATTCATTTAACACAAGATTTATACCATTTGTTGGTAAGGGTATCAAGAGTTGACGAATGGCAAAAACAAAATTAAATTGCAATTATTTTTTGTTTTATAAGGAATTAAAAATGGAACTAATACATTCAAAGAGGCGCACATCGATTGATGAGCAGAGTACAAATTCCTTTAACGGTAAGTAAAAGCCAAGACATAGAATGTGTCAAGGCCATGATCACCTTGTTGACAACTTAGCCACTTTCTCACAAGATCTAGCTATTTTGTAAGGTTGATAGCCGGAAACCATTCAGTTTTGCCGGAACTTGAAATTCTAGCTATTTTGAAAAAAACTATTTGCCATTCTCTAGCTATTTCGGAAATGCAAACATTCTGATAAAGCAGACTGGAACTGAAGATCTTTTGAAAATTAATTATTTTTTTTTGCAGCAGCCTGTGCCTGTACTGTCATAGCAATCGACTAGACAGTCGATTGGCTATGAATTATGTTTCAAGCAGAGTATATCTCGTTACTAAATATACTTCCGAAATTTCCGTAGAACAATTGTGTTCTTATTGTGCGTGCAAGGGTTGTTAAAATTGTTAAGCTATTTAGAACGTGTAACAATATTCAGCAATTTATTCCGATAAAACCCTACCTATTGAAATCTATACCATCAGCATTTATCAAAAATCGATATGAAATTTTGACATATAATAACTTTCTTTGTAGAACTCAAATTACTCTGACCCGTTTTCGAAATTGTTAATAGATCCGAGTTCCAATACATTTGGTTACAACATATAAGCGGAAATTTGAAGTTAGTCTGCGGAAATGGAGCACTTGGAGCATTTATCAATACCGATTCCTCATAAACTTGGAAATGGCATCAGGATTTATTGTGCATTTGATGTGAAGAGTTGTTTATTTATACAATACACTTTATTCCATATAATGAAACACAAAATTTCAATTTCAAAGCAAAATAATTTTTCAGATATGCGATAGATATCCGAACTTATTTCGCTATTCACAACATCACGAGCCGAACGCATGCCGAGACTAGACCCAAGAGAGTTCGGAGAAGCATGGAGCAATGACTATTAGAGATAGAATTGGCGCTGCCTCTCAATTTTGAGTGGTGTTAATGCCTGTATGACATTTGTCAATATTGGTGACTGATATTGCTGAGCAATAGCGAGACAAAGCTTGCGAAAACGGGACAAAAAGATAAATAAGTGTTGGTAGTTTGATTGTTCAACTAGTCGCTTCACAAGAAGCGTTTACCAGCACAGAATGCCGTTGTTTTTGTCAGGAATAATATTGGCCGACAATATCGGCAAGTGTCATATAGCCTTCACTCAAACACACACAAATTCGTGCACATACACTAAGAGAAAACTATAACGAATAATTTGAGGCAAGTTAACTTTGAGAGAATAGCGTTGGACACGTTCTAACAGAGAGAGCGCATGCGCAGTTTGTCGTTGTCAGATGCGTACAAATACCAACTGCGTTCATTCTTAAGTATAGTTTCGACGCGACATGTAGCTTATGGATGATAGTCGAGTGGGCTCTCTGTGCTGGTAATGGGCTCTCGTCAGGAACAATATTGGCCGACAATATATTGTCATATAGGCCCATAGGAAATCACAGAGGTTAGAGCGAGACGCAAAAAATTCCCAAATGCACTCAGAGAGCGTAAGTGAAAGCGAACAGCTGACTAATTTCTGACAGAAGCGATGTCCACTGCCCAATTGTTCAGTCTAGATCAGCGTTGGGCAACGAGAGCGCGGCCAAAAAGTGAGAGTATATTGGTGTGCGAAAATAAAGCGCCGTGACAGCATCAAAGGCTAACCAGCGACTGAAAGGCTTATTGCTCTCTTCTCCTCAGCTTCGGCAAGCGCTCGTCTCGTATATGTGTAAATAGCGAAATGCTTTCGCCCCCCCCAGGGGGTACTGGTGACCAACGCTGGTCTAGATATCCTAGTCTGTGGGAGAAGCAGAGCAGCTACACTCTCACTTTTTGGCTTCTCTCTTCTGGACAAACCCTGGTCTAAGCAATTTTTTAAGTCAGAACCTGAACATTTCTTCCCTTAGGCAAACTTTAACTTACAGAGAACATAGGTTCCAACCCGCAGTCTAACTTCAGAGTTGAATCTTGATTTTGAGTTCAACCTTTTTTGTATCGAATACTAACTTATTGAAGGGAAGGTGCAGAGATGGTTAAAAATCCATGGTTAATTCTAGGCAGTTCAGAGCAAAGAGAAAAAGGAAGTACCTCACTAAGTCTTGGAGGCAGATTAAGCATGGGTCAGACCACTGGGCACTAAGCACGAGAGATTGGCAAAGAGTTATGGTTGACAAAGGTAGCGTGTCTAGTATATAAAACTCAGGTAGCAAAGAAAAACATTGAGAAAGGTTTCCACAAATTTAGCTTATTAAATTTCTGA
Organism: Lordiphosa magnipectinata; assembly: GCA_037044535.1. NCBI lineage: Eukaryota > Metazoa > Arthropoda > Insecta > Diptera > Drosophilidae > Lordiphosa > Lordiphosa magnipectinata. The sequence goes on along the minus strand of JBAMBO010001731.1, from coordinate 10,624 downwards.
TTCATTAACCCTTTGGTAACGGAACTTTATCACTAGCTAATGCATTTAGATGGTTCGTGAATTGAAAGGTTCGGTTCAACAACCGGTGCAAACGGCACTTAAAATCCAAAATGGTTTTTAGAAGTTTTCAGTTTTTTTGAATCTTCTGGAATCTGAACAAATTTTCACTTTTAAACCCATCTCTTCAATTCCAAAATCAAAATATAATATTATATCTTGTACTTCATATTTATATTTGGGACTCGCAGGAAATTTTACAAAAATAGTTCACTACTTACACCATGCGCCTGTCCATTGGCATACTGATGCGCACCCATATCCTCCTTGATCTCACGATAATCCCGAAAAACGACCGCCTTGATCACACTGCGTATTAGCTCTTCGGGCCACATGCCCAGCAAAATACGTTGTGGCCTGCCGCGTGCCTTGGGCCGGGGATCAGTGCCCCCGTCCAGCGAGGGTCCCAACATATTATGCACACGATTCGCATAGAGCACAAATGTGGGATAGGGTATATCAAATTTGCGGGCTGCCTGCGATAATGACAGTCCCTCTTTGAGCACACTGAAAATGGCCTCGGCCATGGCTTCGGGTCGCCAGGACTTTAGAGGGCCGCGTTCACGAAAGCGCAACTGTTGCACCAGATTCTGTTGGTTGGTATTCCAGCATTTTTGCCACATGGATTGCAACTGATATTGATAGCTGTCTGCTGGAAGGGAAAAATCAAACGGGGAAAACAAACATCAGATAATGAAATGGTAATGATTCGATGTTGTCGTTTTTTTTTTCATATGTAAATTTTTTTGTTGGCTGTTAAATGGCTAAATAGCTGCTATACACTTACCCGCCACAGATGTGCCTGTTGCCGCCGCAGCAGCGCCCATCCAGCCATGTCCGCCGCTTTCAATCATTTTGGCCTGCAAAAGAAAATAAGGAAACCGAGTTTAGTTTTGCTGCGACATTTCCACATTGCCATAAAAGTTTATTAAAGCCATAAATGTTGCTAAAGCATTTTGGTATGCAAAAAGGTAAAAGCCACCCAAAGCAAATTAGTATACAAACTTGGCTTAAGCCACGACGACTGGCCCATTGTCTTTGCCAGCTTGTTTTTTATGGCTAGTTGGCATGCGGGAGGGGGGGGGGGGTATACTTTTATTTATTGCTATTATTAGATATTCCTTAAGTTGATATTTATTAATAAACTTTAGCATTTTGCATAAGCAGCTAATTTCTTGTGTGAACCAGGCCCCATTTTTTTTTTTTCCTCAATTCGCCTGGGCATAGCGAAATAAAAAAAAGTTAAATTGATGCACGTTTCGTGCAGCGCAGGCAATAAAACCTTCCTCACTGACCAGCAGCAGTAGTTAAGACCCGCCCACTTTCCAGCCCAAACTCGTCACGTAGCCATGCATTTTATATACACACACTCGAAGTAGGAGAAGCAGGGCTTAATACAAATTATGTGCAGCGGGTCTGAGCCAGAACAACACAAAAAAAAAAAAGAAAAGTAATGCAAGTCTTAAATATTTGAAAACTAGGCGCCGCGGCTCAGTCCAAAAACCTAGCTATGTAGCTGGTCCCTGCCAGCCAAAGGAAAAAGGTCATAAAATGTATGAATAATTGAAATTGAAAAGTCGGAAGCATTTTTACATTTTTACAGGCGCAACAACAACAACAAACGGGGGAATGTTGTAACAAATGCGGCTCAGCTCAAAAACAAAATGGCGTTAAAAATGCTATTTTATGTAAAACACTTTGTTAATGACGCCTGCCACACACTTACAAACACACACACACCACAGAGTGGGCAAGTTAGTAGGTGTTGTGGCTGGGGTTTATTTTTATTTATTTTTTTTTGTGTGTTCTGGCATATGACTTATGTGGAGCAATTGCGGTGAGCTGTTTAGTAGGTGTACAACAACCATTAGTTATTAGATTTTACTGCTGGCAAATCTAAATTGATTACGTAAAGAGGTTCTAGTTAAAATATTTAATTTTATATGATGAGAAAAGTGGCTAAAGAGCCGAAAATTTGCTTTTGAGGCTCTGGAAAATCTCTGTTTATCACAGTCAAGTGTGGTAAGATATTATTCCAGAGAAAGCAGATTGATCTGTTGATATGATCTGATGTGCATCTGGGCAAGAGCTATCATAAATAGTTTATTGATGGTCTGGAATAGGGCTGGCCAAATGGAGAGCACAGAAAAAACTTCACCCGATTTACTTGCTTTCTATGTTCATCGATTCACACAATCGTTAGTGTGAAAAATACGATTGACTTCGGCCACCGGTGCACATGGGCGACTGGCCATCCCTGATCTACAAGGCACAATTAGATTAAGACGATCTCAAAATTCAGGAGAATGTATTTCAATGATAAGAAAAGAAACATCTAGGACTGTTCTTCGGTTAGCTAACGACGAAAGGTCTACAAGCCCCAATATATATAGTACGATTCGAGCATAAAACAGTATTGAGGAGATATCTTTAATAGAAAAAGTGAAAAACCATGAATCGAGTTACACCAGATGTTACAAGAACAGTATTTGAAATAATTTGAATAATACCTTTTATATAAGAGGAGATTTATAACTAAAAAGTAGAGGGAAATCCTAAACCAACAAGCTTAAAAAGAAAGCCACATCATGGTTCACAGAGGCAAATGCTACTCTGAAGCTGCTGGGTAAGACATTATTATGGAAAGAATCATAAGGTGGGTTGTGTGGTGGGAAGAGTGTGCAAAAGGTGTGGAGGAGGGGTGGGAAAGAGGGGAAACGAGAAGGCCAAGCTAACTTCATCTGTGCCGAAGTTTTTATACCCTTGCAAATGCTGTGTTTATACTCTGTACCGAAGGTACATAGAGTATATTAAGTTTGTGCAAAAGTATGTAACAGGGAGAAGGAATCGTTTCCGACCCTATAAAGTATATAGCCTATTCGATATAGCCATGTCCGTCTGTCCGTCTGTATGTCTGTTCGTCTGTCCGTCTGTCTGTCTGTCTGTCTGTCTGTCTGTCTGTCCGTCCGTATGAACGAAGAGATCTCAGAGATGGTAAGAGATAGAGGTTTGACATGTATGGGACATATATTTCTTATACTTGCAGGCAGATCAAGTTTATTTTCAATTTTTGCCACGCCCCATCGCGCCCCCGCAATTTGGAAAAAACGTCATATCTCCCACAGTTTTCATGATAGATGGTTCGTACTTTCTAGAGATATCTAGATTATTTATCGATTTGCTGAAGAAATGATGAAGATCGGATGAACGATACTCAAGTTATGAGCAAAAAACGGCCACCCCCCCATTTCAGTTGCTGAACATAATTACAAATCTGCTTGAGTCCTTACAGAAAATGATTTTACTTTCAAAAAATTCAGTTATACAAAGAACCACAGTTCTTCCCAGTCTATAACCAAAGATGGTCAAAAACTATGTTCGTTTTTCACGATAGATTTATACATATATAGACATGTTTCAAAAATCATAATACAACATTTGATCTAAATTAGTTATATTTTTGGGTATTTCAAGATTGAGTTCATACAAGCGAATCCACATCTATATCCTACCTATATACCGTATAAGGGTCAACTTGCCAATTCTGTTTTGAGAATGTGTACTTGAAAATTGTGCAATTTCTTTATGCTTCCCGCTTTTAAGGTTGTTTAACGTATCTCTTGAGCTAGGTGAGTTTCCCAACGATTGGAAGGAATCTTTTGTCATTCCTATTCATAAAAAAGGATCTAAATCGTCAGTAACAAATTACAGGTGTATCTCAAAACTATCTGACATTCCTAAACTTTTTGAAATGCTCATAACATCTCAAATACAGTACTCTTGTCGCTCAATTATTTCGCAATCTCAGCACGGCTTTATGAAAAAGCGTTCTGTTTCTACAAACCTGCTTGAGTTTACTTCTATTGTGAATAGGGGTTTTATTAATAAACTGCAGACTGATGTAATTTATACTGATTTTAGCAAGGCTTTTGACTCTGTCAATCATGATCTCCTCCTTCACAAACTGTATCTGCTTGGTTTTCCTCTAAACCTTCTTAACTGGATAAAGGCTTATTTGACACATCGTTCCCAGCGTGTCCGTTTTAATTCGTCGCTTTCTGAATCCATCAGCGTACTGTCTGGGGTACCTCAGGGTAGTCATCTTGGACCTCTACTTTTTAATTTGTTCATTAACGACATCCCTCACGTCCTGCTTCATTCGCATGCTTTGATGTACGCTGCTGACCTAAAACTCTGCTTGTCCTATAAGGACCCGTTGTCACCTCTCTTTCTTCAATTGGACTTAAACTCTCTGCATACATGGTGTTCGGTTAATTCCCTCCCACTTAACGCTGAAAAGTGTAAATGTATGACTTTCCATCGAACACAGCCGTATTTATACGACTTTTCGATTGATGACAATCCTCTTGAACGCATTTACGAGGTTGATGATTTAGGCGTCCGCTTTGTCCCCAAGTTAAGCTTTAATAGACATGTCTCTATCACCTCTAATAAAGCTATGGGTGTTGTTGGGTTCTCTCTCTAGTTCGACCAATACTTGAATATGGGTCGTGTGTTTGGTCACCGCATTACCAATAATATCAGGACCAACTTGAATCGGTTCAAAAACAGTTTTTAATTTTTGCCCTCCGTGGCCTCAACTGGGATCCCACCATCCATCTTCCATCTTACGAGCATCGACTACTCTTAATCGATATTCCATCTCTTAAGAACCGCCGTAAGTGCCATTGTGTGCTTTTCATTCACAAACTCTTATCAGGTGATATTGACTCTTGCGCTCTGTTAAGCCAAATAAATCTTGCTGTTCCTTTGCGTCTTACTAGAAATTTCTTTCCGATCTATCTACAGCCTTGCCTAACAAATTATGCTAACTTTGAACCTTTCCGAAAATTGTGTCTTAACTATAATATCTTGTCTCTGCTCACTCTTCTGTGTTAGATGTAAGAAATAATTTACTGTAATTTTTTAAGCGACCCCTGCAATGTTGACAGAACTTTGTCAAACTTAAATAAATAAATAAATAAAAATAAGTCTTTGGTTAAATCTATATTTTTATTAAAGAATTAACTTTTCAACAAAAGTCTATGTTAAAAGTGTCTAGAAACTCTGCCTACAATTTAAGTAAATTTTGAATATTTTAATTTGCAATTAATGCCAACCCCAAGATCTGCTGGTAGTCTAGAAAAACTGGCGACAAACTTCTCTTGTGCGTTCTCGTACCTCATTCTCATTCTCATTCTTATTCGAAGGCTGTGTGTGGAGCAGCGTTTAAATTAATTATTTATTATGTCAGGCATTGCTTCTTATAAAATTAATGAATGGCATGAGCACAAAAACTATAAAACGAGAAAGACGACGGCGACGACGACTACAAGGCGCGGCCCTGAACAGCAGCAGGAGTAACAGCAGCAGCAGGATATAGTACAAGTAGACAGTGTGAAGGGGGCATGCGTGCGGTTGGCTGAGTAATATAAATAAATGAATGAATGAATGAGAACAGCTACCGAGAGAGAGAGAGAGAGAGAAAACAGGAATAGTTGGTAGTAGTAGTAGTGAAGGCTAAAAGGTAACAGGCGCTCAGACCAAATCGCACACAACTTGGCAAAAACTTGAGCAAGTCAGAAATACTAGATATAAGTGGGGTATGGGTATGGGTATGGGTTAGTGGTAGTGGTGGGTGGGGTAGGAAGCTTGGGGGTTGCGGTAAGCAACTTGCAGACAAGAGAAATAACAAACTTGAGACGCCAACCCACGACTAAAACACGAATCGAAAATGAATAATAAATAAAGTGTTATATAATATAAGAAATATACAAAAAAAAAAAAGGAAAAACTACCAGGAAAGTTTTTAGTACCAAAGAGAAGTGTGAGGGAAGGGTTTTTCTTTTTTTGGGGTGTTGAGTTTATGTGCGCGCTTGAAAAATAAAATTAAAATTGCATTAGAATCCAACGGGTTTTATAGCTGGAGCTCGGAGGGGGGGGGGACTGACAAGGGGGCGGCATTCGCGATGTAGTGAAAACTTGAAGGCTTGTTGAAAGGCGGTGAAGGGCAGTGTAAGGGGGCGTGTTATAAATTTATATTTTATTACCAACTCAACTCACACACACACACACACACACACACACACACAGACAAACAACACATACATAGATATGGAAAATGATTACTTTCCTTTTGGCAGAGAGCGAGCAAAACAAAAATCAATAAATTTTTATAGAAAATTTGTAGCTACGGAAAAGTTAATTAAATAAATTATTATGTGAATGGGGCGTGCACACGATGAGTAATTGGCAAGAAGAAGCAGCGGTACCAGCAGTGGCAGCAACAGCAGCGGCAGCAGCAGCAGCTAAAGACGCCAACAGCGAAGCGCCGCAAATTAAATTAAATGAGTTGAAAGAAAGTTGAATGCGCGCACGCTTCAAATTTGTTTTTGTTGAGAGATGAGAAGACTTGGCGTCGTGGCTGTTGTTTTTGTAGTTGCTGCTGCTTCTGGCGGGGAATTGAAAATTTAATTAATTAAACATTTTTGAACAACGCTCGTAATATTTTATTATATGTTTTCTACTATGCGACTTTGTCTTGTGTGTCTGTGTGTGTGTGTGTGTGTGGGGGAAGGTTCAAAAGGTTCAACACATTTTGCTTCCCCTGCCTCCCACTCTCAGTGCATTTTATGGCCACAGATGAAGGCGTGAGTCAAGTGGCTGTTGTTGATGTGATGACTAATCTTAGCTAGAAAATGTATGGCATGATTTATCATTTAGAAATAGTTTAAAGCGATTAAATATATTTTTATTTTAGAACAATTTGGAGTATTGAAATTTACTTTTCACATTGTGGAAACACACTATTTTAAGACAAAAAACAATTATCTAATCTTTTTTCGAGAAGCATTGCAATCTGAACAAAAAAAACCAAATTTAGTTGCCCTGGAAATGAGAATAAAAATCTCAAGCACTACACAGAAAAAAAATGATCAAATATCAGTCCTATCTTCAATAATATCAAAAATGGATACTTTTTCCACCTAAACATTTTTTTCAGATGAAGGCCGATTCGATACTCAAAATACCCGTATGATACTAAAATATTGTGATTTTTTTTTCTGTGTAGATTTTTATATCATCCCTCAATCCTGTTACAGTTCTCTGTAAAGCTCCAGCTAAAAAAATTATAGGCGGAAAAATGAAAATAAAGTCATTATTTCGGGCAAACACCACTCAGAAAATGAATTTTTCTATATTCAAGAAAATCGCCCTACAATTGAAATCAACCTAAGTTTAGGAAAATCATCCAAAAATTTTGAAAAAAATTCTGTATTTAAGAAATTTTTTCTAAAATTTGTTGTAAAGCTACCCTAAAAATAAATTTTTTAAAAAATATTTATCTAAAATTTTGTGAGAATCGCCTTAGGACGAATTTTATAGAAGAATTTCTAATTTTCAAGGCGAATTTGGGGTTTTTTCTTGGAAGATTTTACCGAAGAAATCAATTTCTTAATAATTCCTTCTGCAAGACCTCGCGGTTTTAAGACAACAGTCTTACCATCAGCACCACCGTTCTTTTTATACCCGTTACTCGTAGAGTAAAAGGGTATACTAAAGTCGTGCAAATGTAACAGCCAGAAGGAATCATTTCCGACCATATAAAGTATATATATTCTTGATCAGCATCAACAGCCGATTCGATATAGCCATGTCCGTCTGTCCGTCTGTCCGTCCGTCTGTATGAACACCTAGATCTCAGAGACTAGAAGAGCTAGAGCAACCAAATTTGAAATGTAGACTCCTATTGTCTGCACGCAGATCAAGTTTATTTTCAATTTTTGCCACGCCCCCTCACGCCCCCGCAATTCGAACGTCATATCTCCTACAGTTTTGATGATAGATGGTTCGTACTTTCTAGAGATATCTAGTACTCAAAATTATTTATCGATTTGCTGAAGGAATGATAAAGATCGGATGAACAATACTCAAGTTATGAGCAAAAAACGGTCAGTTAACACCCACCACCCACCCCACCCATAACCTAAGCATTGCGTTCAGCAGCAATCTTAGTGAGAGAGAGAGAGAGAGAGAGAGAGAGAGAGAGAGAGAGAGTAACGGGTATATCGAAGTCGGTTAGAGCCGACTTTAACTTACGCTCTCGTTATATGCTGAAAGCATAACACTGAGAAAAAAAATCAATCTAAAACAGATATTATAATCTTGAAACGAGGCGAAACGGTGTCGGAATTCGACAGAGACGAGATAATCTTAACCCAAGATTATATTCTCAATTAAAATCTGAATCCAATAATCTTGAATTAAGATCTGTAAAAACGACTTTAAGCCTAGTACTGAGGGCGTTCTAATTTTCCTTTCGTCACAGTATTTCATATAATTAGAAACACCTTGGCTTTGCTTTGATGCTCATGTGCTTTTAGAAAGTGTAACTATTTATGTGAAATACTGTGATGAAGGGAAAATTCGAACGCCCTCAGTACTAGGCTTTAAGATGAAACAATCTCATTTATTAATATAAAAAAAAAGACAAAAATAAATTAAGCATTTTTTTTTTTAGGTGATAGATGGGAGGAAAGGGCGGTGTGATTTGGTTGGTTTAGTTAGTTGTTTTAGTTATTACCAGTTTCTTCTTTCTAAAAAACTTATGAGCACTGAAACACTGACAGCACCGCGTTACCATTGATCGTCAACTGTTAGGTCCAACCAATTGAGGTATAAGAGCAGAGATTTTCGCAGCCTGAGTTCTTATATTGCAACTGGCAGCGCTTAACAATTGACCCCCCTGCGGCAAAATCGACTAATCGGCCGTACCAATGTGTTATTGAACGAAGAGGTCGTGGTTCGAGTGGTTTGAGAAAATTGTTTAATTTTGTTTTTTTTAGCATAATAAGTCGATATATCAAAAAAATTTTAACTGAAGCTTTACAGAAAACTGTACAATGGTTGATAAGTTGCGAAGTGATAAATCTTGTTTCTTAGATTTCAAAGCTAGTTTCAAGTTTTTTCAATCTTGTTTTTATTAGATTGCGAGGTTCTTGAAAACGAGATTTTCAATCTAAATTTTAGATTGATTTTTTTTGCCCTGTGAACAAATAACTGAAAAATCAATAAATTAATCTCAAAATTTTCAAACCATAAGTGTCCTGCAAGTGCAAAGTGCAAGTCTGCAAAGACGTGCTACATTTCGCATGCGCATAACTTTGTGAGTCTGTGACGGCATATGTCAAATAAGCCATAGGTTGGAAATTTGAATTTTTTAGTTTTAATTTGATTTAATTTAATGGTTGCTATAAGTTCGAATTCACTTTCATTTTTAATAAATGTCAAGAACTACAAAATTGTGAGTCTGTGAAGTCACAATGAAATTGTTGATTTGACAATCGATTCATTGCAATTCTTCTAGTCTTCTTCTATTTTTTGTATAATATTATTCACAGCTGTTTGTTTTGATTCTAAAAATAGTTTCGGAAGTGTGACCTTATGTTCATTTGCTTTGTACAGCGTGCTAGTTTTGTGAAATACAATTTTAAAACAAAAGTTATTTAAATTCAATTTGAGTTAAGTGAAGGTATTAACTTTATTTCTATAATTAAACTTAAATAAAATTTGTGTTGAATTTAGTTGTTTCTTGAGTTTTTCTTCGACCGAGCTGACCTAGCCAAACCTTTGTGTTTTGAGTTTCATATTTGATTTTTCTGTTTCTTTAATGCATTCTTCTTCGATCAATGCATAAAGGGAAAAAACCGAGAACATTGGACTCAAGATGAGCACAAACTTTACCAAAAACAGTGCATGAACAGTTTTTCTTATTTATAGTACAATATTCTTACTGAGAACGCAAAAACTCAAATCGAGTTGATATTGTTCCGTTTTCAAGAATTTAGTTTGAGTTGTTATTTAGGGTCTTCACGACCCCCACATGAATTGTTGAACTGAGAAATTTTTCACAGTTTAACAAATACAAAATACACTAGCCTAAATGAACTAAATTAGAACTTTTTCTCTGGTTGAAATGAGAGCTCCTAATGTTGGTAAACACTATAAAAAGTGTTGCCCATTTTGTGCCTGATTTCATATAGCATAAACATGGCTTACTGTTGGCTTCCACCTACATATGTACGTATCCTATGCAATGTGTCATTGGTACTCAGACGGCTTTCGTCGTCGACTCTGCCAGTAAATTGACTTCGGGATATACTCATCTCCTCGGCGGCCGTTACGCGATTTTCAGAATAGCCCAATTGTAGCTACAACTGTTGTAATTTTACTTCTTACACATAAAAATAGATGTACAGCACACACCATTAATATCATTATATCAATTCTTTTCATTGCTATATTTATTTTGCTTTGCTTGACCATTTTATAAGAAATAAAATAAAATAAAAAAAACCTAACAATGCAACAGACATGTTGATAAAAATGGTTGTTAACAATTGAACTTGTTGAAAATTTTCACAAACTCAACAATTCCGTAGCTCACCTAGGGGTCGTGAACACCCTAATGGGAAAAATTTGCTTATTGATTTTGGATAAGGTCTTCATGTTTTGTAGCTTCGGAATAGGAGACGAGACATAAGTATTTCTTTAGATTTGAAGGGAG